>JACXGI010013179.1:0-21314 GCA_016801175.1 Esox masquinongy | reverse complement strand
AGTAGTATTAGGTGTGGGTGGCTTTAGTGATGGGAGTAGTATTGATGTTGGTGGCTTTAGTGATGGGAGTAGCATTGATGTTGGTGGCTGTGGTTATGTTAGTAGTATTGGTGTTGCTAGTTGTGGTGATGGTAGTTGTAGTACAGTATGGTAATTAGACAAAATGTACTATTAAAAGTCAGCTATGACATCTATCTCAAATGAAACAGTTATCAATTTCCTTTGTTGATGTCTGAAAATAACATACTACGACTACAAGCACATAAAAAAAAACGTACACAGCTGCTTCCATGGTTATTGTTGTAGGCTACAACTGGCTGATTACATTACTCAGAATAAAGGAGGGGGAAGCCTGACTCAAAGACCACACACCCAAGGCTATTGCATCGTGGAGAACTCAGTGAGTCATTTGTAGTGATATGTCACTACCTGACTTCTGAGCCAATAAAATCAGTGCATGTGCCTCTTAATGAGGTTATCGTTAGGACTTGAGTTGCCAGGATACCCAAACGTCTCGCTCCAGCCACGCTATGCCACGCCCCGGACCTTAGTTTATTCCCCACAAGGAGTCAAGTTCTGAACACCTCACCAACCTCTTTTAAATCGCAAAAACAACCAAACTATCCGATTGGTCCCAGAAACCAACGTGTTGGCTCAATGACAAAACACATGGGTATAGTGCCATTTTGAACATTTGTCATTGGCTAGAGAGGCTACTACTACTACTACTCTGATTGGTAACAGATATCTGATATCTTTGTTTTGTACACCCGTCAGTTTGATAACAGCTGAACAACTGCAGTGGACGGCGCCTCAGGCTGAAATATGTATTGAACTCAGTGGTCAGGCAAAGACTCGAGAAGTAATCTTCTCAGTCTGTATCTACTTTCATGGGTAGTGTGTCTAATCCATTAAAACTCAACTGCGAATTTCTCAAATAGAAATCTATTCCCTTTAAAGTACAGTTTTACTGTACTTTAACCCCCCCCCCCACACACACACACACTAAGAACCCCGTTATACCAGTAAACCCCTTGCCCCCAACACCACCCACAACTGCCCAAACAGCTCCCATCAGTAGCAGAAAAGCCTCCTCTCACCTGCCTGCCTACTCTGTTGTTGTGTAGCCTCATTCTGGCATGGATGTCCTTGTATGTCTCGCGCGAGTCCAGGAAGTCCCTGGAGAACTTCTCCCCAAAGTCCACGTCTGGACTGCAGCCTCCCCACTCCCACGAGTCCTGTGGTCCATGCAGGTCAGCGGGGAAGTGCTCCATGACTCCATGCACCATGCCCTTCCCACGGTGGATAGCCTCCAACTGCAAGCGGTTCAGTTTGATGCGGAAAGCCTCCTCGTCTCCTCGACGTTTCTCGTCACAACCGCACGTTTTCAGTTTCCCCATGGAGCAAGCATTGGACACAGCATGGACCACGCCCGCCGCCGCGATGGCGTACGCAAAGGCACTCTCTCTGAAACCTGCAAGGGAATTAAAAAAAGAATGGGGACACGTTTAAGATGTGGATACCATTCCACTGTAAACCTTTTGATTCCCATTGCCCGTAGACTACAGTTCAGTAGTTCCATCACTGTGGAGCTGAGGAGAAGTCTAATGAGCCCTGATGTGTGCAGAGATAGAAAAAGTGCACTACCAGTATAAACCCCCAGGGCTGCCTCGGAACTCAACAAAGCAGAGGCAAGGCTGAGCAACATCTGGGACAAACAGCAATTAAAGCCCCAAACACTCGCCTGTCTCCGGGCACAGGGCCTCAAAGTGAACAGACCCCCACCATCCACCATGCTCTGTCCTTTCAACACAAGGATCTGACAAGGGATTATAAGCAGGTCTGGAAGTGGCTGGTGGTACTGCAGCAGCCGACATGAGCGCCGTATCGGTAATCCCCTTTCAAGGTCTCTCTTCACTGAGCTCTCCAGCATGTTTACAATTAACCTGGCTACTGTTGGCAGACGTTTGATCTACCTGCATAATGAAATGCAGGCGCACGGCGTCTCCGCCGTAATCAGCCCAGCACAGGCCACTCTGTCATGCCACACGTCACGGGTACCCAAGCCAGGCAGAAGAAGCAGAAGCTAAAAGTAGACAGTACTTGGCTTAAAGAATTGTAAAAAAAAAAAAAAAAAAAAAAAAAGAAAGAAAGAAAGAAAAAAATCCCAGACTTTTTGGAAATTCTTGGAAAATTAAATGTGCTACGAATTTTTTGCCAGTATCTTATTTTATAGATCTTTATGAAAGCAAATGTGCATGTCTAAGGTGATTGAAATGGTGTTTCTCCAGTAGAATCCCAATTGTTACAGCAAGATAATGGACCTGGAGTTTCTCTTTTCAATGCTCCTCATTTAATAATAATAATTAATTTGTTAAAAGCCTTTTTCTCACAATCAAGGAACAAGCATTATACAGTATATATATTTACATATATATATATATATACATATACAGCTCCGGAAAAAAATAAGAGACCACTGCACCTTTTTCTTTCCTTTCCAAAAAAGTTGAAAAGGAAAGTTTTGAGTGAGGAACAGAAGCGTTCAATTTGCAGTGGTCTCTTAATTTGAACCCTTTTCTTCATCACTCAAAACCTTCCTTTTCGACTTTTTTGGAAAGGAAAGAAAAAGGTGCAGTGGTCTCTTAATTTTTTCCGGAGCTGTATATATATATATACACACATATAAATATATATATTAACACACACATATAAATATATATATATGCATTTGTATACGCATTTATAGTCATACAAACTTAGATTCAGAGGACATGTTCCTTAAATCCAGAGGACATGTTCCTTAAATGAAAACAGAGGCACCCTGGAAGTGCATTCAACAGCCTCAGAGCTGAGTAACTGAATGCCCTGTCATCTATGTTTTTTATTCTATTGTAAGGTTGATGAAGGTAGGTGAACCTGGTGGAGCGAAGAGTGCTTGTGGGGTAGGAGGGTACGATGACATCAGACAGTTGAGTCCAAAGTTGTGGATAGCTTAGAGCTCAGTGAGTTTGAAGCAGGAAGCTGTCATAATGTTGGGTTGGAACTATTGTACTGCACAGTGGTTTATGTGTTTAATAAAAATATTTGAAACAGGATGTAGTAGTGCGTGGTAGTAATGCGTGGGTATTTGGTGAGCCAGGGAAGGATAAAAAGCACTGGACTGATGTGCTCACGGGATGGAATAAGAGAAAAATGCTCAGCTGCAGGTTGTGACAGTTTAGGTCATAACCTGCAGGTGATCCATAGATTAGGAAAATTTTACATTAGTCACACTTGATGTGGGCCTCAAACAAGAGATGCTTGAAAATATCACAAGGCAGCGATACTTCACTGGAGAGGAGTTCAACTGTAAATATGGAGGCTGTAGCTGCTGACTTTCATAATGATGGTGTGAAGGCAAATCAGGATGACTTCTGTCTATTGCAGTTAATATGAAAAAAGTGTATCTGCATCCACAACTTGATGTCCTGCAAACAACTAAACTGGAATGTTTTAGTGACACTGGCAGTGGTTGTGGAGACACAGCTTAGGTTCACCAGCCAAACTGAAAGCCTAGTCAGTTTTTTGTCAAGATGTTTCTAGCATGTAGGTACAAATCAGTAGTGACTCAAGCACCAAGCCTTGGGGTATTCCAGTTGAATTAATTGTGAGGAAGGCTACGAATATGGAGTGATCAATATGATAGGACCTCAACCAGTCCAGGACAGAGTCTGACAGGTCTAAGAGATTCTCTATGTCGTCCAGCAGGAATCTGTGGCTGACTGTGTCAAATCCAGTAATGAGTGACTTGTTAATGGTTTATGTAAAGATATACCAGAGTAGTTAAGCAGGTCTTGACAAGAGAAGTGGAATAGGGACATCAAGTGCTTGGTCTAATTGTCATAATCAGCTTTGTTAAATTCGGTGCAGTGGTGAAGGTAGGGTGTTTTGGAATAGGTAATTTAACTTTAGAGCCACCAAAAGAGAGTCACAGAGTAACATAATGGCAATATTGACCAGAAGTGAAAATAGGGTGCCATTTGGGACACAGGTTCTCTCCTTAGTGTTCAGAGCTGAGCCTGTAATCCTGAGAAACCAGCCCTTCTCAGAATCACGTCCTCAAGTGTTCTAAAAAATATGTTTTAAGTTTAAGACTATGGAGCTTACAGAGGCAAGGAATTACTATCTAAGGGAAAGTGCCCTATTTGTAAATATTCTTGAGATAATGCTTAGTGTTATTTGCAACAGTGATTTGCTGACTTTCTAAGAATAACTGTGAACTAAGTTCACAATCAAAACTTTTAGGACAAAACGTGTTTAGTTACATATATAAATTTGAAAAGGCAATTTTGAGTCATAGAAAGTGCGCAAGTTTGAACAAGTCCTAAACTGACCATGATCCAACTTCCAGTTCGATGCAGATTAGGGCTTGTCTCATTATATCTTTAAAATCTGCCTCTGTCTTAAAATCACCTCACCTGTGTCTCCTCTTACGACCACCTTAGATGAAGACAAAGCACATGATTTAAAATGTACACTGTTAAATAATTTATGAGTCTGCAAATTTCCAGAACTTACACAATACAAAAATAATGTTCAGGAGAAATGCTACCATGAACACAAAGGGTTCAGCAGGTAAATAAGAGATTGGGAGAGATGTTCCATTGATCAACCCCTATTCATACTTGAGCACTTGCACACACAGTAGTGTTTCCCTCCCTCCCATGATTCCATAGGGGCCCGAGGATGGCACTTTAGATTCAGCCCAGAGAAACCAACATGAAAATGCTGTTTTAGATTTCCTCCCAAGCAGGCTGAGGCGAGAGACCTGGAACAAATCAATCTAACAAATAATTTAAAAGTGAGAGGCACGCCCGACTGAACTGATGGCTGAGGAAGTGGGAAAATGAATTAAAGATTAAAGAAAACTGTCACTTTGTGTTACAGAAACCAACTAAACAGGTTTATGCTTTTGCCACTGAGAGTTGAGAAAGTGCTGAGAGCAAATTCACAGCACTTGCACTTATAGAGAGTAAAAGCATTAGCCGGCCCAGAGAAGGCTCACTATGTGTCAGACTGGCTTTTAGGCCTCATTTTAACGTAAAAATATACCTCTATGAAGTAGTCTGAATAAATTAGCAAGCAGATACATGTTGGAGGTAAAAAGGATAGGACAGCAGTTTCCTGTAGTAAACTTAGATATCCAAACAAACAATTAGCTAGGGCATGCATACTATGCATAATATGCTACATGTGTAAAACCTACTCCTAAATCTAATGACTCACATCAGCTTCACAGCTTTTTGCCTGCCTTTGAGCTACAGTATTTCTTGCTTAATCTTTGTTGTTGCCCAAAACAAATAAAATGTAGTAAAATAAAATAGATGAAATGTATTACAACTGTGTAACAAAAAAGTCAGTTAGTGCAGATATTAATCTTTATACTTGCTATCACCAAGTACAAGGTATCACCTAATTTGACAGTGTTTTTTGAACAAGGCTGTCAAGTTTCTGTGCTTTAGGTAAAACATACACAACAATATTCAAATGGGAGAAGTTCCTCTGATTATAAGGCAGAAACGCTTTGAATGAGTCTGTGTATAAAGTGTATGAGTGAAGGTGGACCTCGTAGTGTATCCAAAAAAGGGAATAGGGTGCCATTTTGGACATAGGGGCTTTTATCTTTACTCACGAGGGGTTTGTTGTAGTCTATACTGTTTGTTGGGTGACTCACCTCGTTTGAAAACCACACTATCGTATGGGATCTTGTTCCTTGTCTCCAGGCTAGAGCAGTTCCACCTATGCCCTCGGAACTGGTGCTGGCACTCATGGATGGCGATCTGAATGCCTTGGATGGCCGAGGCAGTGACGTCTGGGTTTCTCATGCACACATCCAGTTGTCTGCGGTTCAGACCCGGCAGAGTCAGGCATACAGTGTTGGCATTGAGAATGGGATCAATATTGGGGATTTTCAGCCCTAGAATCTCATTGGAATCTACCCTGGAACACAGAAGGTTTGATGTTAAAGGGGGCCTCTACTGTGGTACATGACTGATACTTCTGCAGTGTGTAAATCATGTGTAACAACTGTCATTCACATGACAGAAGTCAGGTGTTTTAAAGCCATACTCTTTTGAGGGTTTATGGTTGTGAATTGGTTTTGACAGTGTTGATTCAGTGTTTGAAGGTCTAACAGTGGTACTGTATTGAGGAAATTAAAATGTTGTACTGATTATTTTGCATGCATTTTTCAATATATTGCCTCCTGCACATTTTTAAATATATTGCCTTGTGTGCACAAACACGCTAATCAATGTCAAAAATTTTAATTAATCCAATTCCATTTCTCCAATCACTTATATTTTCAGAGTTTCTGTAATCAGACTGTGTATCAAAGAAACACACTTGTTTGCACAGTTCTATGAAATGGCACGGGTAAAGTAACAGATAACATTTTTACAACTCAGTTTACCATTTCTCAAAGCACTCTGTGACATCAAGCTTTAAATCTCGTAATCTGATATTGAATGAAAGGGCATGTCACAACAGTAGATGGAACAATATTTTAGCAAGAATTTAAAAAACACATGATCCAGAAGTTTGGAATAATTTCTCAGTCAATAAAAAATAGTGTGAACCTGACTTGAAAAGTATTTCGAAGAATAGGAGCATTAATGTCCACTTTTAAGCTTTTGCTCCTGATGTTGGCTCATTACAAACGCCAAAATACGCTACATACAGTATTCTGTCCCAACATGGAACAAAGACTGTTTTATCTGATTACATCCCCTACATGATTGCAATAAGCAGTGCATTATCATGCAAATAGCCTGTTCTTTATGATTGTAAAGTTAGTTATCATGTCAACAATATCTTATTATGCAATAATAACGAACTGAACTACTATGATGTTTGATGAACCGGATTTGCACGAATATAATTTGCATGCATGAAAGTTGTTTTCAGTTATTGTATAGTACTAATTGCACATTATGATTTGCAAAAATAATAAATGCCTACAATAAACCCGGCTGGTTTAGTGATGGTGCCAACATACCAGACTAAGCTAAACTGTATTATGTTAATAAAACATAGTAGAATAATGTAGCAGCTGTATTGGTATACGATATACATATTTTAGATTAAAACTGCCACAATCAATTATTCAAATCGCTTCAGAAAGTGAACAACTACATCAGTAAAAGTCGCTTAAAATGCATCAAATTACTCTTAAACCTCAACTTAATGTTCGAGTTAAATATTCAGGAGTAATTCAAACGCTTCTCAACTCACCTTTGATGTAACAGAGTTAGACCTATTTGAAGACATATTAGGCGGCAGAATGAGAAATCCATAGTGTTGCTTGTTTTTGAAAAAATAAACGCGTATGACAAGTTATTACAAGTTCCTCTTAAATCTGACAGCTTTTTCAATGAAAAGATTTGTCCACTCCGGAGTTCAGGGCGACGCGTTTTGAAGATGACAGGTCTTGAGTTCAAGTATGGATCTGATTTGAGACTTGATAAAAGACCGACAAAGTGCTGGATGTCTGTAACCGCTGCAGGAAAAGTCATTCAAAGAACGTCAAGTTGCATTGCACTGTCTTGTGACTTGATATATAATGATAATAAGTTGGAAGATAGGTGCCTGAACACTCTTGCATGCAGTCTCACATCTGCGCAATAGTACGACAGCTCCGCCAAGATATTTCATTGGAATACATCCGAAAGCAGTAGTGTAGGATAGCGTACTATCTTGAGTCTCGTTTACTTGCGATGTTTTGCTTACACTGATACCATCCTAAACTACACCACTTAGCACTTTGCCAGCCCACTTCTACGTCACTCAAGAGTAAAGAATACCGGCAGAAGAGGACAAGTGTCTTGGTGGGATTTTATGATCGCCAGATAATGTGAATCTGAATAGGAGAGTTTGAGACAGCAATTTTTTTTTTCTCTTTTCATATGATGATGACAGCCAACAAGTTATATTAGATTGTTCCATCTGGTGTGCGGGTTTCTGCCAAGCAGATCTGTTATCAGGACACAAACACACACAGAGCGTGTTGGCACAGAAGTCATGCTGGAACATTTTTTTTTGTTCCAAGTCAACCAGACTTCCTGAATTGTGACCAAAAAATGTAGTTGCATTATTCAAAGGAGTCAATGCATTTGGTTTCATCTGGTTGGTTAAGTTAAAACATAGTATGTTGTACAGTGTCTTGTATAGAGACCATGGCTAGTTCTATCAGTGTTATGTGTCTTAGGGGCTTGTAGTTGATTCCACTATTATGTACGACAATTATTGTGTTTTTTTTTACTGCTTCATACACAAAATTCATATTTCTGGATAGTTTACCGTTATTTAATGGGTCCTTTTATTCCTCCCTGTCATTTATAATTACATGGCCACTTTTTCTATCCACCTAATATTGTCTTGAAGTAGTTTTGCTGGTGTTTATGTCCCTCATTACACATTTACGACAGCTCTGTTCAGGAGTAGCCCCTTGTGTTCAAACTCTCCCATTAACTTTGAAAGGTTGGACAGCACTGCTACTCAAATGGGAAGCTATGGTAACTCTCACAATGTCAAATATCACTGTAGAATAGAACAGGGTATAACACAGAATACATTTATTTTTCCCAGATGAAATGTCAGTTCCTGTTTTATGGTAATGCTGTACTTTTTCTGTTCATTTCTACTGCAAATATATCTCATTTTTGAACAGCATAGGGGAAAAGGGGGATCCAACACATTTGAGTGAATGTATGCAGTACTATAGTGCTACTCTTGCAGCTGACAGTTCAAAAGTTCATACCAAGTTCATGTTTCTTGGAGAGTTTTAAAAAGGAATGAGAAGAAAGCAGAGGTTAGACAATTACAAGTCTCTCTTGAAGTAACAATCTCACAGGCCAACAGGCAAATACTTCAGAGTCCAGCATGCGAGGTGGAAAAACTACAAGAAAAATGATTTAGAAGGAAACAGCTCTCTCTGTACAGAAGGTAGGGTAGCCAGTAAACAAAGGGTTGCTGGTTCCAATCCCTATGCCGGTAAGGTGAAAAGTCTCTGAGCAATAACCTAAAATTGCTTCCAGGTCATTGCTGAAAATGTGTTATTAGTCATAAAAAGTCATGAGAAAATAAAGAAACATGCCGGCCCATGTGGACAATGGAATAATCAGGATATGGAATGGATGGGTAATATTACAGCTTAATCAAATGTTGTAAAACAAAGCCCTAGACCCTATGATTTAAATGATTGACTTATTGTGTATAGTATTTGTGCAGAACATTGGATTAAGGGACCCATCGGTAGTGCATCTCAAACAGTTGAAATAAACTATAGATTCAGCCCAGTTCTACGTTCAGAACTTCAGCCTACACCTGTCTTCTCCATATTGACAATACATAGTGTGGTGTTAAAATATAACTGAAAGGATCTTTGAATATAACCTTTTGAGTTTATTAATAGTAAAATATCATATGCGATTTATTTTATAAATATAAACATTTATATAATGTTTAAAGCTGCACTAGTAACTGTTGCATGGTGCAACATAAAGTCTAGGCTGATCTTGTTGTTCCTTGTGTATCTGTGCTGAAATCGTCTGAGAGGAAGCACTATATGGTTTTAATCAATTAACTAGTCATTGTGGGACTGAAAATTGTTTGGGAATGAGTGGAACAATATTTTGGACGGTCTTAACGACTCACAGAAGGTACACTAATCTATCACGGAGGGGAGGGTTTAAAGTTAGTGAAATATTTCATGGGCTTTTGAAAGAAATGTGTTGTGTTTTGTTTTGAGCTTAGCAATTCAGAAGTTGGTTAAAATAAGGAAGAGAGAGTCTGGTCTCTATGCAATACTATTCATGCTCATTTATGTAGAAAGGACATGCTGGAGGTCAGGCTATAGGTATTGCACACAATATGCTGTAGGTCAGAGGTACCCAAGTGTCATTTAAGTACGTCCGGTCATACACATTTTCTAGGTGGCCAAGGTCAAAATGGCACACTGTAACAAACCTCCGACCTTGCACACCATGCAACCCCAACATTTACAAACTGTTCATTCCCCTCTGTTGGCGGAGATACAGTATGTATTTTTAGGACATAGTAGCTTGCAGGCTCTCTCTGATGTCCAATGTGTACAGTATAGGAGCAAAAGAGAATACCAGTGTTGTCCTTCACTGCAAATTATCCAGTGCTAAATCAACATTGATTTTTGTTGCATTCATCCATTTTCAGTCCTCACCTCACTAAGTGATCCTCACCTCACTAAGTGATCCTAAATATTTTTTTATTTAATTTTACATACAGTATGTATGTAAAAGCCTTGTTTCCATATTTTTAATTAGGCTTTATTTTGAGGGACTTGTTTTACCCTAATACGGTGGTCATGAACTTATACATAACTTTAGCCAAATCCCTGCGTATCATTATCAGATATCTGTGCATGTTCTATCACAGATTGATTTTTGTAATAGATTGTTTTATCTTTTTTTAATATTTTGATTTAGGTAGATTCATGAATTTATTTAGCATTTATTTGTTTTTAATCAACTATGTTCCCAGAATACTGTAGGAATCATGGATTTCTTGATCATTCCCTCCAGTTTCTAGGAAACCAGTATTTCTGGGTAACCAGGGTATTTTGGTAAAGTCACCCAAATTTTGAAACACACCTGTGACTTACATTATATTTGCTTGCAATGGGATTTGTAATTGCTATTGGACTGAATAAGGTCCACTCCAAGTCAGGATCACAAACAGTTAACATTTGTATTCACCTGAAATCTTTAGGTTAGAATGACTGCCAGCATTAGGGACAGCGTGAGCCATCCTACTAAGCCAGAGGCTATTCAACTCCAGCCCTGGAGGGCTCAAACACCTGTTTTTTCATCCTCTCATAATCAGGGACTGATTCAGACCTGGGATTGCAGGCAAGTACAATTAACTACCAGTTAGAAACACAAAATCAGAAATGTTTCTGTCCTTCAGGACTTGAAGAGCACTGCAAGCAATGGGATATGGAACCACGAGTGGTTCCAAAGACCAAACATTTATATATGAAACAACCATGTCTCTGTCAAGTTATGGGAGGTGACAAGAAGAGGCCCTCTGGGATATATTCACGTAAGTTGGTACATTAAGTGTCATTATTTCAAGCTGGTTCCAGTGGTTATGCTTCCGCTTGTTAACACTTTTATTGTTGTCAAGTCAGTAAAATTTGCAGTGCTCATATGACATTTTGGTTTTGTCACGTTTCTATTGGAAGATATGATCTTGCATCCCTATTCCATTTATAGGGCAAAACTTTAAAATGGAAAACATAGTGCTGTGTAAATCATATTATGATGTTTGAGTCATGCTGTGTGTGACTAGCTAGCACAATGGTTTTTCATGCATGAGTTACAAAAAGACAGTGGGTACAGGTTAAATGGCCACGTTAAACTGGGAACAGTGGTTATTGGGAAAACAGTCTCCCTCTTCTGGACAAGAGTAAAATTAAATATAACAAATGCCTTCTGGTGCTTTTTTTTCCAGCCTAAATTTGATCCGCACGTTGAACTTCTCTCTACATTCTATCATGTTCTGTACGAATTTGCTTTTCATCCTGTTAAAGGAAAAAGCAAGCATCACCACTATTCCAATGTATTAGTTTATGTTGTATCCTATATTCTATTCTACTGCATCCTAAAGCCTTGATGTATGGCTATCCCCAGCTATTCAAATCCATCCCATGACCAGGTAGTTTGTTTTCATCCCCTGAGGGCAGTAAGCCTCTGTTCTGGTGTTTCTCTATAAGCTGGCTCAAGCACTCAAAACCATTAAGGGAAATCAGAACATTACTTATTTTCTTTAGTGCTTTAGTTACTCCCGGGTATTCCTAACTGGACATAATTACACAATGTTTGCCTGCTATTGTTATTGTGTAGTAACATGTGTGCGTGCAGTGCTGGTGATACGACCAGAGGTATTTGTACAAAACAGAGGAGGTATGAGAACTTTCAAACCTTCAATGTTTGTTGCTTTTGCTGTAAACATAAAAAATCTATATCGGTATATCTCTCTCCCTCTCCTATATGATGTGTAAACTTCTTTCTCTATAAACGTATACAATAAATATATATCTCTGTATTTGTATTTATCTATCATTATTATAGATAGTGGACACTCTTTGACATAGATATTGGACTCTGTCTCTCTGTTTCTCTGTCTTTCCACGGTGGACTGTGCTGATCCAACTATCTGGACTCTGTCTTCTGTCTGTGGCCTCCTGTGAAACATCCACCAACGCTTTTATCTTCAAGACAAGGATCCCAACAAAATACATATTGGCACTTTTACAACTTCAGGTGAACCGCACATAAACTGCAGAAAGGAATGGCTTGAGGCATTATTGATAAAAAAAATAATCTGAGGGGAGAAATGGGTTAAAGATAGAGATCAGAAAGATATGCTGATCATTGGCTTCCCTCAGAATGAGCTCTAAGTGGAGTGGTCTCAGGTCATGGAGATAAGGATGAGTCTGTGGAAGCACCTGGTCCACCAGGACACTAGAAATGTCCCAAATGCCATTCTATTTACTACAAAGTGCATCATTTTTTAGCAGGACCCATAGGGTAAATAGGGAGCAATTTTTGGCGGGAAAGCACATTCTAAAAACTACTGTTGCTGGCCGGTGGCATTGAACAGAGAGTTGTTCTAAGTGGAGGGTTTGAAAGGTCCACAACAGTCGACAAGAAGCTCCAAAACCCAGATGTATTGATGTTGCGAGTAACCCCCCGCAATTAACCAGCAGCTGTTCCATGACATTTCAAGTTTTCTTCCAAGCATGGCACCGTGTTTTCTATTTTATTTTTTAAACACCCTGTTCAAACATCGCCATCTTGTGTTCAAAGATCATCATACCTCCTTCTGAGATGACCCTGCATTGAAGTGCTTTTGTACGGTAGGGTCTGTTATAAATTAGATCACAATGGACATTAGAATATCGGGGGGACTGAACACAGAGTAGTACTCCTACTCTGAGACATTCGAAATATGTCCGTCCCATAGACAGTCTCCAATTGTACCAGGTATCATAAACACGTGACAAAGACGGCTGTACTTAAACAGGGAAATCAAAAATCCATATCAGACAGAGGCTCAACCACATTAGGGAATTCCCATATGGAATGTTCGCAAACAACATTGTTTATTGACACAATCCTGGAGTGATGGTCCTGAGGCCTGTTTTCTTTTGAACAAGCAGTGCCAAGTCAACCTAAAACAGCAGGTTTCTCAATCACCCCCCGACCAAGCAGCAATGTTTTTACTGTGAGCAATAACAAGGAGGTCTACTTTTACTACACAAAGAGTGCTCAATTTTATGTTCATCCAGCCAAAGTAATGATACACTGCAAGCAATTGTGCTAGGCATGTAACCTATTGCCACCGACCTAGGTGGGCTTCTCTTACACAGTCCACCAGGAAGACAACAGCTGAACTTCCATCTCCAGAGGCATGTCTCGCTCGTAAATATCATTGTTTCATCCGAACCCTGTGCTTACACACCACTAGAACGGAGGTTTACACTGTGGGTTATAATTAGACTGATTACAATCAGATCAAACCTCACACAAAGTTTCTGAGTGGGTTTGGAGTGGCGAGGATCTCAGTGAGGAACAGGACCAGTTCGCAAAGTTCACAGAACATTACAGAGTTAAGTTACCTGTAACACTTAGCTCTCACCCTCAAATGTTCTGAGTCAAGCCGAATGACGTCCGAATAATAGCTCCCTGATTGAAGGAGCCAGCAAGAAGAGATGAACATCTAAATCATGTTAACCAGCTTTCATATGTTCTCATATCAACAGTTAATCTGTGTCAAAGGCCCAAATGGCACCCTGTACCTTATTTAGTCCTTTTAAGGGGTCAGCCTACG
The DNA here is from genome assembly GCA_016801175.1 of Esox masquinongy. NCBI lineage: Eukaryota > Metazoa > Chordata > Actinopteri > Esociformes > Esocidae > Esox > Esox masquinongy. The sequence goes on along the minus strand of JACXGI010013179.1, from coordinate 7,403 downwards.
GCCTTTATAGTGCACTTTTGATTGGAGCCCTCGTGATGAGTAGTACTAGACCACCAGGACTTCACTGCTCTTTCTGATAATCAGACGCTACCACAGGATGACTCCTATTGGCTTAATTGATCCAAAGAAATGACTGTCTGCCTTCTGACACACACTGTGTATCCATTTACCGTGGCAGGCCTTCATTATGTGTCTGTGTGTTTTACAATCAGTGGGCAAAGACAGACACATCTCCAAACACTGCATTCCCCTGTCTGGAGCCCGGACATGTGGAAAAGTACACCTCTATTGAAACACGGTAAGCAGGTAGGCAGGCAGAGTGAAAGGCAGCTACGTTAATACCAGGGCTTCTATAAATCTGTCCACTGTTTATGCAGTTCCCCTGGCTTTACCCACGCTGAGCCGTGGCAGCTTGAGGAGAGAGCGCTTCTGGCGCTTTCCCTGTCTGTGGCCTGCCTGCCTCTTGAAGACTGCTGGCTCCTCTACAACCAGAATTCCTGGAAAATATGAACTTGTGTCGACTTGCATTGCTCAAACTAATACAGACCCCCCTCCCTCCAACAGCATACAAAAACTCTAAACAACACCTTTTTGCTGAGTGGCAAAACGATAGTTGAAGAAGTGTCGAAAAGATATTTTAGGGACTAACCATTGGACAGTGGTGAGGTGAAACACTCAACCCTGACCAGTATGAAGTCAACCCATCAGAATAACACTTACACAAGATGCTAAAGGTCTATGGAAGGAAAAATTGACATAGGTTTCTACTACTTTATAAAAGGGTAATTATATTAGGTCTCTGCTTTGTCTTGGTCTTGGTCTAACAAAGTTATTTAATGAATTTCACATCAAATACATTTTAAAACAAACACTTAGATGAGACAAAAATAGTTGGAATAAATTGCAACAAACAGGGATGGAAACTGTTAAGGGAAGAAAAAGGTGAATTTTTTGTGAGGAAACAATCAGTGTAAATGATACCAACATTTTATTAACAATACGATACTGATTCAGTGATTATTCAAGCTAGCGCAATTAATGCTCTGTTTGCCCCACCCACTCTGACAGCTGTTTTCGTTCTGCACATGCGCTACAAAAAACCTATCCCTGATATTCTTCTAGTCATTAAAACACATTGAATTTAAATTCATACTGCTTATTGTATAACAGAATAGGCTACTGCAAACAAGTTTGGATTTTCTAATATCCAAAGGTCTGCCTGGGATTTGGCAGGAGAGAAATCATAATGATTAATTTAGTTTTCTGATAACTTAACACACTCCCCCGCCGGGCACGTTGTCTCTCACACCATACTCCTCACCTAAATACAACAAACAACAAATAAACTACAGAAAAAAGAAATAGTTGAGAGAACACTTTAATTTTATTTTTATAGTAAGTGCAGAAACATCTCAATTTACTCCAAATTTGAATAATTCTGTAACTTGAAAATAACAAAAATGTGGATATGAAATCAAGTCTGAAGAGTAGAAAAGTTTATTCAATAAACAACCAAATATGAGACTGACAATTATGTCTCTGAATCCAAAATGCTGACAAAAATCTTTCAACATGCCATGACAAAATTACTTTTTAAACTTGGAAATTATGTTTTGTCTTAATCCAGGAAACGACAAATAAATGTTCTTCCATTTTGACAAAGGCTGTTTTAACAAAGATACAGTACTAGTGAACCATCTGGCTGCCTTAGTCCTTCAGCTGTTCTTTGGGGAATAGACAGGCCCAGTCCTTGCATGGTCATACATTGCCTCACATGTGAAATGCAACATTTGGTCTAATAAAGTGAGAAATTCTACTGCTAACCTACATGCAAAAATGCCTGATATTGTCGTAGAACTCCTTCAGAATAGTCCAGTAATTTTTTTTTTCTCCCTTTAGTACAAAAACTGTGCTTAAATGAAATGAAACATCAAATGGTGTTGATTCCACAGAGCTAGTAGCTGAGTGATGCTGTGTAGCCACAGTCACAGTAACTATATTAGGTATGAACCCTCTGGCAAGGAATCATCTGGTCACACACCATGGTATATTTGCAATAAATTATAGCAACATCATCTCTCATTGTACTCTGTTTTCCCAACAGTTTTTTGTCTTACAGATCCCTGAATGGTAAGTAGCAAAAATTATCTGAAGAAAGTGTAAGAAAAAGTACACTTAAAAACCTTACATACTGATACAAGTAAACAGTGAAAATATTCAGCAAGATTTGGAAAAACACATTTCTGTAATAATCACTATTGTTAATCAGAGTAAAGATTGAAGAATTTATTTCCCCAAAAAACAAGGAAAAAGATCAGATCTGTCTATTCTAGAGAAATAAATTGACTTTTAGTATTAACTACCTTCAGCAAGTTGACTTTTCGAGGAGCCAGATGTATGGATTCGCTGTCAGCATTGTATGTGATTGTGACTGGCCATTCTTCACAACATGACTATATGTAACAAATCTATATAGTACATAACAAATGCTTTAATTAAAAGTGCATACAAAAGCCCTGTATATTAAACAGATAAACATAATATCATACTTTCTCAATACTGCACCTCATACAAAACCTACTCAAACAAACAAAAAAAAATGTTACATATGGTTTACATAGATAGCTCCCATATCAAAGTGCTTTTCAGAGAGATGGTAGGCACGTTCCTCATTAAACTATGAGTAGTTTTGTCATAAAATGTGCATAAATAATAGTCTTGCATGTCAGTTCAGCTTCTCCTTGATGCAAACGTAATGGGGTTTGTCCTCAAAATAACTCCACATTTCCTGTTTTCATACATTTTGTGCTTGATACAAAAACATTCCACGAGGTTGGTACACGTCCATTCACCTTTCTTATGAAAGAAATATTTGGTATAAGGGAACGTATCTGGTGTGGTTACTATCTTATTACCACAAGCACTGTCAAATTTTCCAAACTCAAAAGTAATTTCATTTTTGTGACAATGTTTCACGAGTTGTAAATACACAGTTAACTGACTATGAAAAATGTTTCTAATGGTGGGTTGCAGCGTGTTCCTGGATGGTCAAGGCATTGGGCCTGAGGCTAGAAACAGTTGTTCCGCTATTTTCTGGGTCAATAGCTAAAGGCTTAAGGTGGGTCACTGCGCACACACGTTTGGAACGACTGCTTCAGGCGCAAAGACCTCTGTATCAACGACAAGGATACTACCAAGCTTTCTGATTGGCTTCTGATTGGAAATGTAACTTTTAACTTTAGATGTGACATTCAATATTCCACAGTAGAGAGCTGGACCAGACGTTGGGAAGTTCCTCCAGAGGGTTTTCAGAGAACAAACTTCCTTAAAGAGCCTTGGTTTCAGGATTCTAGTTCTCTACGCAGCAAGTGTTGTAAGTGGCCTTTCTGGACTGTTCTACAGCTTAAGGAGAGCCACTGCAGCTGTCTGGCCAAGTTGATCCAAAATATGACACTAATCTCTCAGCCTGCTCCTGAAACGACCTACAGGAGCCTAATCTTAGTGCATCTTTCCTGTGAGGCCTGAAACCGACCCAGCTCCTCATTGGTGACGCTAGTGGCAGAGACTCAGCTCTTTTCTCACAGAGCACTTCTTACACTGCACCACGCAACACCAGTGGAAGCGGCAGAGGCAGTTCTCCTCAAACACCACCGTTTCGTCACGGTAGCCGCGCTCACAGCACAGCAGGTCACAGCCGCTCACGTCCATTGCTGTGCTGTTGCACATGCGGCCCCGCGTTCCCAGCGAGCCCGTCTTCCTATTTGGCAAGCAGAAGTCGGGCGACTCGGCAGAGTAGATCAGGTCTTGTTTGTCCGGAGGTTTGATGTTCTGGCCCACGGGAATCAGGGTCTTGCCATCGTTGCCTCCCATGACCTTGGAAGCTCCATTGAACCTCTCCAGTAGGCGATCGCCCACCTCACGGAAGTGAGGCATCTTTTTCCAGCATGTCCGAAGTGTGCAAGATCCGGACAGGCCATGACATTTACATTCAGTCCTCATATAATTCCTCACCGCCTGTAGTTATAACACAAAGATAGATAGGGGAGATAAATGCACACGCTATTCAGAAAGAATTTACCTCTCCCTCTTGCCTCTGGCCTTCCTTGAGCTTACAGGCCTTGACAACAGAACAGAACAGAGAACTTTCAGTTATACTGTAATTAACCCATTCTGCATGCAAAGCTCTAAGCTCCAAACTCTTTCACCTCACTCATTCTACTCATGGGCACCTTTTGCATTCTGGTTGTTGTGTTCAAAAGCTATCCTCCTGAGACTATAATTGGCCCAACTAAACAGCCACTCCTCCCATTTACCTGTCTCTGACCCCTTGGAAAGGTTTTGGCTTGTGTGCCAGTGTAACATACTGTGATGAAGCAACACTGACAAGGGGAAGCAAATGTTAGTCCCAGGGAATTCAATAACCTGTAATTAGCTTCTACAAAGAGCAGACAACTTCCAGACTGTGTGCAATCTTCCTCGGTCCCTATCAACAAGCAGGCCATTGTAAATTCAGTATTTCACTTCGTCAACGTGCACAATATGTTTAGTTAAATATTAGCAGCTACTTGCCTTAAAGGCTTAAAAACAAACTGTGCGGCACACACTTGTTTTCTGGTTTCAGACAACTGTTAAAATATCAGTTTACAGTGTTACAGAACTATGACTAGAGGCTGTCTTGGATGATGTATGGGATGAAAGGAGGAATTTTATGCCGGCTAATTTTCACTGTTGTTTAGAACAAATAAAAACGAAAAGAAGAATCATGTGAGCATAATCAAGTTTGTTGGTCCTAATCCCTGGTCCAAGAAGGATAAGAACCCTGCCATCCTGCCCCTGAGCAAGACAGTTCCCAGGTTGTTGCCGCAAACAAGAATATATTGTTAGCATACTTACCTTGTAAAATAACAATAAAAAGGGATAAAATAAAAAGTTTGTTGTCTAAGTTGCTGCCTCCGGAGCAAGTGTACATTGTACCTGTGCCAGCATGGCTTCCAGTCCAACCCGCTCTCTTCACATTCTCTTCTCTCTCTATGACCTTTGTAGTAAAGGATGAAAAGTATAAAAGTACAAATGAAATGTACCAAAATAAAAAGTCGTACCAGTCGCCCTGCTTCATTGTTGTGGAGGTCGATCAACGTCCTGATGTCACTCTTGCCTTTTTTCCTTTTGGCGTCCATGAACTGCTTGGACTTCTCATATCCAAACTCCACGTCGTCTCCACAGCCACCCCACTCCCACTTGACTCCTTCGCCCGTGTCAGCGGCGGCGGCGGAGGACGAGGAGGAGGAGGAAGCCGGCCCGGGAGGAGCCCTACTTCGGGTCGCCTCACAGCCGCACTGCAGGAGCTCCCCCATGCTGCAGGCTTGTGTCACCGTGTGGGTCACCCCGGCCGCCGTGACGGCGTACACAAACGCTGTCTCCCGGATGTCTGGAAAACACACACACACACACACACACACACACACACACACACACACAGGGAGACATCAGAGACGTGTTGTGAGCCAGGTCACACAGCATGGTGATAGCCCTGGTATCTCAGATAAGGACAGCTGCACGTCTATTTCTGTAGCGCGGCAGCTTACCACCCTGGTCTTCATCTAAGGGACAAAAACACCAATGTAATCTGTGCTGTCCTTTGCTGCTTTGGACGAGGTCCAAGTGTTAGTCCATTTGGGCAGTTGTCGACGGCATCTCCTATTTGTCTAGCGCTCCTAGCTGCTAGATTACATCCAGAACGCAGGGGGGACGGGTGGGTGGGTTTGGGGGGCGGGGGTCCATTGTGTCGGAGCTGAAATGAATAACTTTTATTTTCTGGAGCTGGAAGACTTGAGCGTGCAGTCACCGCTCAGCCCTGTGCCAACTCCATATCGCATGATTCAGTGAATGGGATTCATTAAATCTAGTGAAACGGAATCGGTGCCGTGCAAGGGCCCTTCAGACCAGCACCACAGGGATATTAATACCAGCTGTCCGTCTGCACACCCAGTGAGGGCTCCATACAGGCCTGGTCTGTGTCTGCCGTCCCCCTTGCAGCCCATCCTCATGCAGCCCGGCCCGGCCTAACCCAATACAGTCCAGCCCTGGCCAGCCAAGCCCCCGCCCAGGTCTACCTCTAGGCCAGCAGCTGAACACACCTCCGCCTGATTCCTTCTCGGTCCTCCTCACATTCTGATCCAAAAAAGACGCTCCCTGCCTGCGAGTGCTGTGCTCTGTGCAGGTTATCACACACCAGCATTTCTCCTCATGTTCGTCAGTGGTAATTTTATCCTTTCAGGTCAATTGAGTGTACATAATGGGAAAAGCTGACTTAATAACTTCTGTTGAGACCTGTTTACTGCTGGAGCAGGGGAGGTGGCAATGAAAAGGATGCAAATAGAAAACCACTGCAGACAACTAATGAGCCTCCACAAGAATGCCTCAGTAGGTCACTGTCTAAACAAGTTACAGTAATAGTTGTTTCAGCTAATAGCTATGTCCCCCAGGCTCGATTTTCTTCAGCTCCAGCTTGCTTATCTTTACCACCAATGTGCAATGTAGTTCAATCATCATGTCTGTATTGGACAGAAGAGATTCAACGAAAATAACTATTCATTACAAATATAAATTCTAAAAGTCCATCTGTAACTTGTACAATGTAACCAACCGTCACAACTTAATCGAATGAATAAAGTCACATGACTAAGAGATAGGAGGTTATGGAAAAGTATTGCAAATCTTTTGATTTGAACACCCTTTTATATTTTCCTCCAAGACACAAATTCCAAACAAATTTCTTCAGCCGCCTATGCCTGGGCCTGTCTGGCAGATCACTGGGTGCCAGAAGGGGCTTCGCCAGGAATTAGCAAATATTTTTTTAATACTCAATCTTTGAGTCAATGATGCATAAGGGTAGGTTAAAAAGAACATTGAGAAACTCAGGGCCCCTTCTCCACAGCAGTACATGTGACACAATCTAATGAGGGTGAATCTTTTTTGATGGATTGATTTTGCTGCCATATGCTGTAGTCCAGGAGAAGTTCAGGTCTTGTACAGTCTCATTGCATACCTGAAATCCATTCTATCAACTTGGAACAAAAGTTATCCAGAAAGTTAATCCTCATAGCTAAGCACAGGGTCAGGGTAAATTCAGCCAATGAGTCATAGATTCTTCAACACGTTAGTTCTACATTTTTGTCAATGTAGCTACCTCCTCTGTGTTGTTCTGTCCATTTTTTATCCCTTGCTGCTGTTTGAATGGACTTATTCTCTTACTTATTTGGCTGCTATCTCAATAGCCTCAAGGGGGGCTGTTTAACAACTGTATACACTGGGCCTAATATCTGCTCTGTAACAGTACAACAACACTGTATACACTGGGCCTGATGTCTGCTCTGTAACAGTACAAATACACTGTATACACT
>JACXGI010013178.1:6131-21417 GCA_016801175.1 Esox masquinongy | reverse complement strand
GAATGTGACAGCTGAAACCCATGTCTTGCATACGTCTGTGCGTGGTGGTTCTTGAAGCACTGACTCCAGCTGCAGTCCACTCTTTGTGAATCTCCCCCACATTTTTGAATGGGTTTTGTTTCACAATCCTCTCCAGGGTGCGGTTATCCCTATTGCTTGTACACTTTTTTCTACCACATCTTTTCCTTCCCTTCGCCTCACTATTAATGTGCTTGGACACAGAGCTCTGTGAACAGCCAGCCTATTTAGCAATGACCTTTTGTGTCTTGCCCTCCTTGTGCAAGGTGTCAATGGTCGTCTTTTGGACAGCTGTCAAGACAGCAGTCTTCCCCATGATTGTGTAGCCTACAGAACTAGACTGAGAGACCATTTAAAGGCCTTTGTAGGTGTTTTGAGTTAATTAGCTGATGAGTGTGCCACCAGGTGTCTTCAATATTGAACCTTTTCACAATATTCTAATTTTCTGAGATACTGAATTTGGGGTTTTCATTAGTTGTCAGTTATAATCATCAAAATTAAAAGGATAAAACACTTGAAATATATCAGTCTGTGTGGAATGAATGTATACATTATACAAGTTTCACTTTTTGAATGGAATTACTGAAATAAATCAACTTTTTGATGCTATTCTAATTATATGACCAGCACCTGTATATACATACACATACGTCAGATCTGAGAAAAAGTACAAATGTTGGACCCAGATCCGCTCGGGTCCTGGGTCGGATCTCGGAATTTCGGGTTCTGGTGGACCCGTGAAGACCTCTAACACTGACTAAACAACCAGCGGAATTTGGTCAATCCAAACCAGCACTAGCGAACTATTTCCTACAGCCACTCACACAGCTTGTGTGCTTCGGCGATGATGTCATCGGGGTGGGAGTGAACTTTAACCTCCAGAAGCTACGCAAGGTGAGAGTTTCTCTAGCTGGCCCATTGTTGTGAATATCGTCGGTGGACTTGCTGGAAAATGCTGCGATCGTGTTTTGTTTGCAAAGAAAGGATACAAGGGACCTGGGAGAGGAGACTTGGTGTTTCACTCGTTGCCATATCTTAATCCAGACATGTAACACTTCATTCTACCATTGACATTTGAATTTAGTTAGATATACAGGTATATTGACTATTGTAAAAGCTATTTAAGTGGTTAAATAAATTAAATCATATACATTTGGTGTCTACCATTGTCTGATTAGCTTTGTTGACATCAATTGAATAGAAAAGTTTAGCTTTGAGCTAAAGCCTCCAAGTCAGCGTTTATGCACCAAAAACAATGGACCAGACAGTAGGTTTACATTCAAGGGGTTTAGCAGATTAGCTCAGTTCAGATACACATGATTGAATTAATAGAAATTAGACACTTTTTACATGTTACTCATCATACTATAGATGATACAAAAGCATCATCTTTAGTATGATGTACAACAGGCCTAAACAGTGCATTTTGGATGTACAATCACTTTATGAAACTTAGAAACATAGTTGGCCAAAATACGTTGATCAGATAAATGGCTGCCTGATCGGCTATGTCCAGCAAAGTATAGCAACCTAGATTACTGCTTAAATCAAAACAGAAAGATAGCATGTTTGCCTATAAACAGATTGTCTGATCAAAAGACATTGGGTATGGACTCGACAATATAAAAACAAACTACAGTCGACAGGAGACATTCTAAAACGTCCTCAGTAAATTCATTTGAAAGGGGTTAGCTAACAACTAGGCGATTGTCTTTCTAGGTTGAACCGTGTATGGAATATGCTATCCAAATAAATAGCCGTGCCTTATACACTTGTTTGTTAATGTTAGGTAGCTACTTAGTATTTTGGGTCCATCTGGCCTTAATTTTTGGAATGTAAAAAAGTACAGCAACCCAGGAGGGGGGCGAAATCTAGAAGATCAACCACACATCTTGGAGTTCAGCTTTAGGGACTGGGTCATTCATGGTCTCCAGCATTGGAATCAATAGTTCACATTCGTTGCAACAAAAGCATTTGGTTTTGGTTGGCATTAGATTGCACGATCCACAGCTACACCACCATCTTCTGGACAATCTGGGGCAAGGGTTGGGGATTACATGGTTCACGATCTCCCCCATCGTCAGCTGCTGTTGTAGCCTCTAGCTCGGTCAATTCATCCTCTGTGTTTTCTGGTTCAAACAAGTAAGGTTCTATCCCCCAAAAAACGTCGTCTTCCTGGTCGTCTTTATGTATTTGCCTTTGTCTCTCAAGCAGGTAAACATTGACTGTCCTTTAGTGAATATCAACGGCGAAATAGGTAACGTGCTTCCTAGCTAGCGAATACTAACTTTTGTTTACTGTAACGTACACCTATTCTGGAAGGAATGTGCGGATTAATGCAATTGTGAACAAAACTGACCGGTGAACACAAGAGAAACCCATTTGTTTGAAATGACAAATATATTGCGAAACGTACAACTTTTTTCGAGGAATACAACATCGTCATGTTGTTTGAGTTAAACAACACCACTAGTCTTAGTTTGGAGTGTTTTGGAGTAGTTTGCAATGCAGCTTTGCTGTGGGACGATTAGTTTGTTACAGCCGGGGACAGAGCTGAATAATGGATGGTTGGAAAAAATGACTGTCCATTCTGGACTTACTTTTGGTTAGTGAATTTTTAGATAAATATGAATTTTAGACGAACTATCCCTTTAACATTTATCCATGTAGGTTAGGTTCAATAAAGATTCACTTTCATTGACACGGATATCTTTGACGTGAACCTCAACCTGGGTGACCTTGAAAGAGAAGGAAAGGGGCCCCGAACTGCTCACCGCAGTCAGGTGCGGTGAGCAGCCTTGTTGTCGCTTTACAGTTGTCGCTTACCCCAGCCCATCTGCAATCCCCTAAAGGCCTGCAACAACTACACTGATAACATAATACGAAGTCTTACTTCTGCAATTTAGCGACTAAAATATAGGATTGAAAATACTATACATATGAAAACTGTAGGAATGTAACTTTTTTTTTTTGTATTCCTCAAATTCATTTGACATTTAAAACAAATCCTGTAATTCATTCTTTTTTAGACGGTTGAATGCTAATGATGCTAAATGGCGTGGATAATGGGGGACTGAAAGGCCTGGCGGTTGTAGACCGGTGTGTGTCCAGAACATTTTGACTGTGGTTGGCAAGGTGGGGCACAGACCCCGTTTAGGGGGTCCATAACACTTTAAACCTTAATATATTTTTCATTAGAATTGTCATAATTCAATGCATTAAAGGATTCAGCTTATAATTTGATCCTTTCCCTGTTCAAATGAAACAATTCCAAATGTATTGTTAGGGTTTGCATTCAAGGTCAGAACTGTATATCATCGTATCGTATACTGTACCATATCAGTTCTCGTGAAACTTGGCTATTTCAAGATTACTGAAGATGCAGCATTCTACTTTCCACCCATCATAATTGTATGAAAGGAATGTTGCATTACGTCAGTGGTACTCAAATCTTTCCTGGGAATACCCATCCATCTCAAAATGTTGTTGTTACCCTGAAGTAGCTCACCTGAATCAAGCAGTCAGCTGGTTGACAAGTTGATAGAGGTGCCCTAGCTCTGGAATACATCTAATAAATGGAATGGGGGTCCCCAGGAGAGATTTGTTAAGGTATTCAAGCAGGTCTATTCCCGATCTGCACTAATGGCCAGATGTTACAATGTCCATTTCCCTACTGGTAAGTATTGCTTACATCTCTTTGCAAGTCAGCTTGCCTTTTTTTAGGTTCATCCTTATAAATGATGATTTTAAGGTTTTATTGTTAACCTATAAATCAATACATGGACTTGCTCCTACTTAACTTGTTGAAATGATCCAGCCATACATACCTACACGTAACCTTAGATCGCAAGATGCAAGCCTTTTAATTGTAGCTACCCAGAATTTCTAAACAAACAGCCGGAGGCAGGGCCTTCTCTCATAGAGCTCCACTACTGTGGAATGATTTGCCAATTAAGGTTAGAAATGCAAACTCAGTGCAAACTTTCAAGTGTCTACTAAAGACTCATCTCTACAGCATGGTCTATGATTAAGTATAGTCTGGCCCAGGGGTGTGAACGTGACCAGAAAGGCTTGATACTGTTCTCCCTTGCTGTCTTGCCAGGTGGGCTCACATCGCCACTGGGATGCCCTCCCTCCAATGCCTTTAGGGGGCGGAGTCACTGGCTTGTTGTTGTCTCTCTGTTGCGCCCATCGTGCAATTGGGCTGTACTCTGCTAGCAATACTTGGCCCTCATTCAGGGTGGTTGCGGTTGGTGGGTGGCCCTTTGGTTGATGCTTGGCAATGTGGGTGGATTGATTTTCTGCCTGTTGGGCCCTGTCCGGGGCCACAGTGTCACTGGACCCCCCCGTCTATATTATTGTGCAGGGGTAGTAGGGTCAGTTCACCTTCTCCACTGTAAATCCTTGTAGATCTAAGGGAAAATTTAGAAAACATTCCTGTCTCCTGCCGTTTTGAACTTAGGAGGACATGAGGTCTTGGCCCACACCTGTGGAGTACCAGGCTTAAAAGACTCATTCCTGTCTCTGTCCAAAATCCTCCTGGTTGTGTTCCAGATCAAGACAATACCTGACGATTTCAGCTGGTATTAATATGACATTCTTCATATATTAATACAGTACCAGTCAAACGTTTGGACACATTTACCCATTCAAATGATTGGAAAAATGTGTCTACATTTGACTGGTGATGTGTATATACCAGTGTTACAGAGATTTTTTTGTATTTTCTTAAAGTACATGTGCTTAAGACTTTTGCATATTGTAGGCATTGTGGCAAGAGAAGTACTTCGGATCCTGTTTTTGTGTATGCACCATTCTTTTGAAAACAGGAAGTTATGGGTGAGTTCTGGCTTTGGGAGTACTCAAGCCATGGATGGTATTTGTACCAAGAGTCATTGAATGCCCTTTTCCTGTTACCATGCATAGTTCTTGGAAATACGTTTAAATGTGACTGCACTGGGCCCAATGTTCTGGATTGAGAAACATCTGCAAATTATACATTATCAAGATTAGTAAAGAACAAGCCAGGTTGTGCTTATAGGCTTTAGAACACCAGCAGGGAAAGTGGTTGTGTTGGGTGGAGTATAGAGAATGTGTTTGGTAATTTGACTATTAGGTTCATTGTTTGTAATGTAGGATTGAATGCAAGCATTATCAAAAACAAGATATGGTCTAGATATGGCATTGGGTGATTTGAGATTGTTTCCAGGTGTAAGAGGCTCCCTTTCAGTCTCCACCTCACTGATGTGCAAGCCTTGGTCAAGTGTTCCCGTTCTCATTGTCTGCATGTTGCTGGTCACTCCTGTGTAAAGCATCTAAAGACAAAAATGTAGTGTTACTAGAACACCAGTAGGTGAACTTGAACATATTGTATTGAAGTTAGTGTTAAAACCTTTGAAAGGTGAGATGAAAACAACAAAAATGGGAAAAGGTTAGTTATGCCTTTACCTACAAATTCCACAGCAGTCTGTGCTGGAAAGATTGTATCATCTCGATGGACACTCCCAGATAAAGTGCCTTAAGACCAAAATGGAAACTTACAGCTCTGGAAAAAATTTTTCCAATCAACGTCTATGTACATTTGCAGAGAAAAATAGATCAAGGCAGAAACAGCATAAAGGCATGTTTATAAATGATAATTGAACGCAGACTGTAATAATTAATTTAGTTAGTTGCAGGGATGTCGCTAAGCCTATTTTAGGGGGGCTTTAGCCCCCCTAATATATTAATTAGCCCCCCTAAATAAATCAATATATCAGTCAATATATTTTCTCTGTGATTCCTTTATTTCGTCAACCTTTCCATCATATATGAACTTCTTACAAATTGTATAGAATCATGTTCATTTGGCAGCATGTTCGGTTGAGTTAGTAGGGAATGATGTTAAATAAGTATTGTCAAATAATGTTAAGTTGACAAGGAATAGAGACTGATGTAAAGGGATGACGTTATTGCAATACATAAAAAATATATCACATAGAAAAATAACGTTTTGTGAGATTTGGAGGTTTGTAGATGAAGAGGTTTGGAGTTTCAAGAGGCTGCTACAGTATGATGCTGAGGCTGTGGTGACGAGTTGTTCTGTGTGTGGCCTGTATGCATAAGATAAAAGCAGAAACAACTAATTTGTCATTGGAAATAAAAAGTTTGTATTCAACAAAATACCTTATCTCAATGAAATGTTCTGAAATTAATGTATACATGACACGAAAAGGAAATTATTTTGGCCAACAAAAAATATGCTTGGCTAGTGGATTTATTCATCTACCTGTCCCCTTGGCAGGTGAGCCAAAAAGTAAATTTTGGACAGTGTATGCCAGTATTGGGACCGATTGGGACACATAACTTGTCATAAAATTTCATCTCAACATTAGATCATTTTGTCATGCATTAACATCACACCAAGTTTGAATATTTAGCTAGACACAACTAAGCCTTGTGTTAAATTGACTAACATTTCTTATGAAGTTTACTTGCACCACAAATAGCATTAATGAACTGTATGTCTTTTGCCACTGGCCATTTTAATAGCTTATTAGCCTGAAATAGGCCTACTAGTATCTTACTACTTGGAGATTTCATAAGAATTGAGCAATTGCTAGCGAGACAGAAGACAAACTTTACCTTGACAAAGCTATTTAATTTCATGGCACAACAACTTTTGTTTTTCTTTCATTCGTGACTGAATGACTTTGATACGATAACTATCAATATAGGTGACAATAACTGACTTTTTCATCAAGTGAAAAGACGAGAATCGTGGAAACACCAGAACACGGTCCACAACATTTTTATAGGGGACAAAACTTTTGTTTGTTTACTGAAAAAATCCTACCTAGTGCAGCTATTTGAGTACTTGGTACCGGTAATCAGTATCAGCAAGTACCCAAATAAAAGTACTCGTACTCGGTCTGAAGAAAGTGGTATTGGTGCTTCCCTAGTGACAAGGACACTAGCAAAACGCAAAACTAGAGCTGAATCAGTCAGGAACGATAAGACGAGAGCAATTGTCTGTGGCCACCACATGCAAAACCATTCCCTTTTTGGGGGTTGTCTTGATGTTGCCTCTCCAGTGCGCCTGTAGTCACTGTCATTTGCACCAAACCAGGTGACATTGATTCACAATCGCTTATACTGCCTTACTGGACAGATTGATATCCCTGAATTTTAATTGACTTGGTGTTATACTGTGATGATTACGTGTTCCCTTACATTTTTTTGAGCAGTGTATATAACTTTCCAAGGAGTGCACTTACTTTTGGGTCAAGACACATTTTGGTGTGTGTTTTCTGCTTGGAGGGGTTTCAGACAGGCAGCGTGGGTGTTACAATACCACCGCCTGGAACAAGTCATTTATAGTATCTGGACGGTGGATGGCTGTGTGTTAGTTTGTCAGTGTGTGTGTTATGATTAATTACTTGTTCCAGGCTGTGGTACTGTTTCTGCAGTGTTGTGGTCTCACTGTGTGACAGAGGTATTTATCAGATAGCTCAGATGTTTTGCCCTGTACATGCCTCTACGCTGTCTCCATGAACCTTTCATTCATTCCCCCATCCTGTCTTCTTGCTTCTTGTTCAGGACACATTGAAGTAGGATTTACATGGGGAGGGATCTTGGACCCTTTCAAGCGGTTGACAAGGAAGTGAAGAAATCAACACAAAAAAGGGTTTAGTTCCAAGGTGCTAATTCTTCTGGTGTTAATCTCTGGAAACTGTCCTGATTGCAGTGGGACTTTCCCTCTGGAAATAAATATCAAATAGAATAAATATGTGCAGTGAAATTATTTGCCCTCTCTTAAATTTCTCATCATTGGAAATGATTCATATAGAATTTTGTCCAAACAGAGCAAGTTTGGAACAATAGTGAATCTATCCCGAGTGGCCATCTAAGAGCAGGGCATAAAATCATCAAATAACAAAGAACCCCAGGAACAACATCCATGAATCTGCAGACCTCTTTAGCCACAGCTAAAGTCGGTGATTCTTAATCTGGGCATTTATTGGATTCATGGCAGAGTAGCAAGGCAGAAACCACTACAGACTAAGAACAACATGAAAAAATCTAAATTTGAACTTTTTGGGCAAAATGGTACGTTATGTCTGGTGAAAACCAAACACTATTTACTATCACACTTTTGTCCTTTGTCATGGTTGAACTTTGAGGTTATTTGTCTGGGGAACCGCTGGATATTGCAGGAACACAATGATCAAAAATACACAAGCAAGTTTGCATCAGAATGGTTGAAGAGCAAGACATTTAAAGTTTTGGAATGACCTAGTCAAAGTTCAGACCTAAACCCCATTGGGATGTTGTGGCAGGACATGAAATGAGAAGTTCATAGGCATGTAACGATTCACTCAACTCACGATGCGATACGATTCACAATACTGGTTTCACAATACGATTTTCTCACAATTTTTTTTTCACAAATTGAAATTTAAGACAAATAATACCTGAAAGTGTCCTTTTATTATTTCTCACTCAGACAACATGCTTCACATTTCTTTGTGAAATTGAAATATCTTATGTCAAATAACAACATTTTAAAACAAATCCCAAATCAAATAAATAAATGAATAATACAAATAAAAGAAATCTCTTCATATAAACAAACTAAGGCTTTCCTAGCTTAGATTTGTTTTAAAGAAATATCAGCCTTTCCACATTTTCTGGCAAAAAAAGTTGAGATCTCTGCACATTCAAATGTCCTCTCCTGATGAAAAAACTCTTTCACTAGGGACAGAGGTGGCTGGTGTGGAGAGGTATGCTTTTGCTAGACTGGAGAGCAATGGGTACAGCCTAGCGTTCTCTTTCCACCACTTGAGTGGACAGCTATTGAGGGAAATGGATGTTTCAGCTCTACTTATTAATTTCGGTATCAGTCTGACTGATGTGCTGTGCAGCTGGTTCATCGAGGGTCCCTCCAAGGAGATCTTCCAATGCTGTTTTCTTGGAAGGAGGTTGTTTCAGCTCAGCTCCTGCTCTGTCTGTCTGGTCAAGAGGTTGCTCTGCTGCAGGGGGTGGCCTCTGGCACATTCTTTGCCCTCATCATGCACAGAGGAATTGCAGATATAAAAAGGCTAAGTAAAATCTAAGTACAACAGTGACAGGGGTTTCACATTGTTATAAAGGCAAGATTTTAATATTATTTATAATTTCTATCATTGCTCTTGCAAGAGTTAACACTTGTACACATTTAGAAAAATATGCCATAATAATCAACAAATTATTAAAAAATCAATTTTGAGAAAGAGAGAGTAAATAAAAATACCATACCTGATTCTGCAACATTAGCACAGCTTTCCCCTTCAGTCTGTGGAATACATCCTTGCACAGGTCTTTCTCTAGATGAGGCAGAGCCCGGAATCTGGGGTCTAATGCAGCGCGCTCCAACAGGTGGTTGTACTCTGAAGTGTATCTGTCTGAAAGGTTGTTCAGTAAAGCTTTCTTCATGTTGCTCACAGTGAGGGAGTCTTCTATGTTGGATGCCCTGTTATGCTTGATCATATGCTTTAAAGGCACAATGAGAGACACAGTTGGATTTTTTTAGTCAAACAGCACATTGGCCGTTTTGAGTGGCTTAAGAAGCCTCACCATGTCCTCCGCATCACGGATGTCTGTGCCATCCAAAGGATCGATGTCACGGACATTTCATCGAATGTTATTGCTCAGGAGAGTCGCTGTCACAGCCGCTTGCTGTTCGAGATAGTGTTCGACAATATCCAGACTGCTGTTCCAGCGCGTAGCGACTACGATGATTAATTTGTGCGCAGGAAGCTCCAGTAGTATCTGTTTGGCTGCGAGTGCAGCTGTGGCTGTGGAGCTTTGGTGAAAGAAGGCAGTAATGCGCCTCACTCTGCCCAAAAACTCCTGACATGGGGGGCCAGCCCAGCCTCTCTGACAGCAACATCCATATTCCTTGTGTTGTCCATGACAACAGCAATTCCATAGTTGGCATTTTGAAGCCCCCATTCACTCACAGCTGATTTTGAAACTTCAGCAATTTTAGCCCAGGTGTGTGTTTCAAACAGAGGGTGAGTTTGGAGAACAAAATTAACCATCTCCCACTTGCTGGTTATCACATGGGCGGTGACCGTAAAATAACTATGGGTAGCTGTGGAGGTCCAGCTGTTGATAGTAATTGATATGCTATCTGCTTTTCTGAGGGTCTCAGTTAATTACCTTAGGTTTTGTTTCCCTGTAAAGCGCTGGCATGACAGTCTGGCTAAAGTGGGGGCGTGATGGGATGGTGTATTTGGGCTCCAATGTGTTGACCAGTAGCCGAAATCCTTAATTTTCTACGACAGAAAACGGCTTCATATCTTTTGCTGTGAAAACACCGATGCACCTTGTTATCTCCGTGGCTCTCGCACTCGACGCCGTGTGTGGGGCTGCAAATTTGCCAGTCAGTGTGGTTTGGTCTATAGCTTTTTACGTGTAGACCGAGGCGACTTGAGCTTCTCACTGTGGTGACGGTTTGTATGCTGCATCATGTTTGTTGTGCTATTAGTGTATATTAACATCTTCTTGCAGTATCTGCACACAGTTTTTGTTTTGTCTGTTACCACCTCACCACTTTAATTTTTAGTCTTCGGAAAGCCAAAATGCCACCACACCTCCGATTTAAATGAGGATGGTCATCCTCAATATCAACATCTACACTTGTCCCCGCCATGTTTGCTATTGTTTAGCGCTACAACTTGCTCGCTGCTATCACGCCTCTAAAGCGAGGTCAAAGTATACAGCTTCAGTGCCCCTGCTGTTTAAAATGTGTATCCGGAGTCATTTAACATCTCCATCGACTTGAATCGTCAAATATTTTCATTGATTATCAACCGTCTCGGACTGCATCGTTACATCCCTAGAAGTTCTTGCTCGAAAACCCACATATTTTACTGAGTGAAAGCAGTTCTGCATGGAGGAGTGGGCCAAAATTCCTCCACGGTGCTGTGGACTACAGGAATCATTTGGTTGCAGTTATTGCCGCTGAAATAGCATAATCAGTTAAGTCAAAGGGTGATGACTTTTTTTACATGGGCCCACTGAGTGTTAACTTTACTGTCTTTAATAAATAATGACCAGAAACATGACATTTCAACCTTTAGATTCTGTGGCATAGAGAAAGTTAACATATCAGACAGAGTTGGTGATATAAATGGCACATTGAGCAAAATTAGATGTTTTTCTCTCCAAATACTATTTTACATCATTAAAGTCTTAATGATGAGATGCCTGTGCATGTGATGTTGTAAATCTGAACAAATGTCCTGTGAATTATCAGTTTAAAGCCAAGATGATATTCATATATTTCCATCCTTAAAAGAGCCCAGTTATTTATGAAAACATATTTTTGTAAGCTGATATCCTTCCTAGAGTCTATGTATGTCTATGTATATACTTTATTTTATTTTACTTTCATGTACACTACCGGTCACGTAGGAATGTCCTTGTTTTCCATGAAAACATATGAAATTAGTTTGATTAGGGAATATAGCAAAATTAATAGGAATTATAATCATTAGAAATAATGATTTCTAATAATAATAATTGTCCTTCAAACTTCGCTTTCGTCCAAAAATCCTCCATTTACAGCAATTACAGCCTTGCAGACCTTTGGCATTCTAGTTGTTAATTTGTTGAGGTCATCTGAAGAGATTTCACCCCATGCTTCCTGAAGCACCTCCCACAATTTGGATTGGTGACTGTGCTGGCCACTCAATTATAGACAGAATACCAGTTGACTTCTTCCCTAAATAGTTCTTGCATAGTTTGGAGCTGTGCTTTGGGTCATTGATTGGAGCCAATTTCCTCCTACTGGACAATCACCGTCCACTGTGGCGTGGTGTTGCAAAATGGAGTGATAGCCTTCCTTCTTCAAGATCCCTTTTACCCTGTACAAATTTCCACTTCCCTACTAACAAAGCACCCCCACACCACCATATTGCCTCCACCATGCTTGACAGATGGCATCAAGCAGTCCTACAGCATCTTTTCATTTGGTCTCACAAATGTTGTTCCTTGTGACCCGGACACCTCAAAAATTTGATTCGTCTGTACAGAACACTTTTTTCCAATTTTCCTATGTCCAGTGTCTGTGTTCTTTTGCCCATCATATTTTTTTTTTGATTGGCCAGTCTGACATGGCATTTTCTTTGCAACTCTCCTAAGACGGCCAGCATCCTGGAGTTGCCTCTTCACTGTTGATGTTGAGACTGGTGTTTTGCGGGGACTATTTAATGAATCTGCCATTTGAGGACCTGTAAGGCATCTGTTTCTCAAACTAGACACTAATGTATTTGTCCTCTTGCTCAGTTTTGCACTGGGGCCTCCCCCTCTTTCTATTCTGATTAGAGACAGTTTGTTCTGTGAAGGGAGTATTACACGGTGTTGTACGAGATCTTCAGTTTCTTGGCAATTTCTCACATGGAATAGCCTTCATTTCTCAGAACATGAATAGACTGACAAGTTTCAGAAGAAAGTTAGTTGTTTCTGGCCATTTTGAGCCTGTAATCGAACCCACAATTGCTGATGCTGCAGATACTCAACTAGTCTAAAGGCAGTTTTTTTTGCTTCTTTAATCAGCACAACAGTTTTCAGCTGTGCTAACTTAATTGCAGAATGGTTTTCTAATGATCAATTAGCTTTTTAAATAATCAATTTAGATTATCAAACGCTACGTGTCATTGAAATGCAGTACTGATGGTTGCTGATAATGGGCCTCCTTACACCTATGTAGGTATTCCATAAAAAATCTGCCATGTCCAGGAACAGTAGTCATTTACAACATTAACAATGTCTTCACTGTATGTCTGATCATGTTAGATTAATGGACAAAAAAAAAAATTTTGAAAACAGACATTTCTAAGCGACCCCAAACTTTTGAACGGTAGTGTACATATTAGTAACTTTATTGTAGTGGGAAACGCTACATTCCTTGTTTTACTACGCTTCTCTCCCATCTGACATGTTTACTTTTGTGGGTGGAGCTATATCTACATAAGGGTGCAATTCACAAAAGCTCTGATGAAGTTTTTGTGGCCATTACATACGCGTCCATAAATTAAATTAAGTGAAACAAGGAAGAACAGTGTGCTGGTTTGACTTTTCTTCAGATTGATATTACCTTTAGAGACCAAGTATCCGGTATTAAGTTTGATTGGTGATGCAAGTGTCTTTTTGAACTTTTAATGAATATACAAAATGAGCATAAAAATTGTGGTCACTCAGGTTCCTATTTTTACTTGATGTGCAGATCATATAATAGATCACACAAGAAATATGGGCATAACAAATACATCAGCTTTAGGAGGATACCACTAAAGCGTCATAGAACAACATTGTGCTCTGAAGGAAGATGTGGCAAATTGACTATATATGGATATGCATAATAAATGCACGCTTGCTTTGTAATTGTAAACTTGTTGTATATAGTGTGGAATCACTGTTTTTGTGGGAACTTGTAGGGGTGTTTATATTCCTAATTTAGTCTTCCTCTTATGACAAAGGTCAGCATGTTTAGTTCCTATTTAATTGGTAATCCCCATCATCTAAGTCATTGAGACAATTAGCCTTCTGACATGGAAGTGCTTTACTTCTCCATTAGTTTGCAAATGACAGATGCTTTTGGAGTGTGCACATGCCTGCTCTCAGCCTCATATGAAGTGACACAAAGCTAACTTTGTATTGATCGGTCCACCATACAGTATTCTTTTAAGCTTGATGGCTGAGCCAAAATTGGATCATTTGACACCTCTTTGACTGGTTAAACACGAAATATCAGGGATCTTATGCAAGCACCAAGGAAAGAAAAGTCTAAACGCATCTTTTCAAATAAAGCAGGAGCAGCTCTGAGTGTGTTGCCATTAAACCACAAGACACCACTGTGTACCATCCTCCAAATTAAATCCTACTAAACAAACGACAAACACTTGTTTCATACAAACACTTGTCCCCACCCCAGGCTGCAGCCTTTGCCCAGTAACAATGTGGCTGGCCCTTAGCTCCTATATTTCCACAGCAATAGCCTTGGTCGCTCCAGCCTTTTGACAGGCCGTGCAGTATCTCCCAGCCTACAACCAGGACCCAGCAACACAGCCTGTGTTATTGTCTCTCACACGGACGTGTATTCTTGTATTTTGTGAGGCAGCCCTCTGTGTCCAAATATTTAGCACAGGGAGTTATGAAAGACACATTATTTCCTTCCCCCGGCCAGTTCATTGTCTTAGCTCTGGGAGAGGGTCAGGGGAGGCCGGCTACTGGGGAATTACAGGGGAAGACTAGGGCGATCAGCCTAACAGCTAGCATGTGGCCTAAAATATGTAGGTTTTAAAGAGGGTTCTTAGAGTAATGCTAATGGTAGGCTAGCTAAGATTAGATTGTTACTGTATTGTAAAATTATATTTTGCTAACCCTTCATGTGCTAGTTTCTTACTGTTTACCTGGTATTTGATAGGAAATTGTGGTTACAATAGGTTCTTTCTGCCACTGGCTTACTTTCAGTTTAGAATAAATGTTTTTTCCATTGTAGGAATGACTCATGTTATTTTACCTTGCCGAACCATATTATGGGCCCTGTATCTTTCTCTTCTCCTGTCAGTTTGCACACGTCCCACACACGCCACACGCAGATCACACAGGAAGAACCAATATAAGCATAGTCACTTCTACTATAGCTAGTGTCTTACTGTTGTTTCTCAAGACTCATAAGGAAGTTACTATTTCTCACAGACCAGACATCTTTGTGCTCTCATAGTCATCTTTATGCTGTCATCTCTGTACTTTTGGGTGCCTTTTAGTTTTTGGTTTTCATGGAAAATCTCCATCCACACCCTATAATCACACCCAGCCAAAAATAAAAATAGATTTTTAGTTTTAGCATACTTCCTGCTGTTATTAAAATACACAACCAAGACAGCAGTGAAATCAGAGGAGTCCCATCTGTGGAATTCTTAATGTAGTCTTAAATATTCTCAGTAGAATTAAAATGTTCTGTATAATGCATTTCTATATTACAGTAGAGGCACAGTGTAACTGTCTTTTTTTAGATTGTACAGTCTGTAATTGTACAGTCTGTAAGTGTAACTTACATCAGTGAGTGTAGTTCAAAGCTGAACTTTTCTAGGAAACTAAATGTTGCTAGTTTTACAATCGTATCTCTCTCTCTCTCCTC
This sequence comes from Esox masquinongy, assembly GCA_016801175.1. Classification (NCBI taxonomy): domain Eukaryota; kingdom Metazoa; phylum Chordata; class Actinopteri; order Esociformes; family Esocidae; genus Esox; species Esox masquinongy. The sequence continues at coordinate 6,230 of JACXGI010013178.1, read as the reverse complement.
CCCCTCCCTGTCAATATCTCTCTCTCCCTCCCTCCCTGTCTATATCCCCCCCCCCGTCAATATCTCTCTCCCCCCCTCCCTGTCAATATCTCTCTCCCC
>JACXGI010013177.1:0-21319 GCA_016801175.1 Esox masquinongy | reverse complement strand
TGAGCAGTGCCACAGACTGATCGACTCCATGCCACGCCGCATTGCTGCAGTAATTCAGGCAAAAGGAGCCCCAACTAAGTATTGAGTGCTGTACATGCTCATACTTTTCATGTTCATACTTTTCAGTTGGCCAACATTTCTAAAAATCCTTTTTTTGTATTGGTCTTAAATAATATTCTAATTTTCTGAGATACTGAATCTGGGATTTTCATTAGTTGTCAGTTTTAATCATCACAATTAAATGAAATAAACATTTGAAATATATCAGTCTGTGTGTAATGAATGAACATAATATCCAAGTTTCACTTTTTGAATGGAATTACTGAAATAAATCAACTTTTTGATGATATTCTAATTATATGACCAGCACCTGTATATATATATTTATATATTTAGGCTATGTATATAACCACCTATTCAACTACACATGTATTTGAAACCAGGTCTTGGTTTGTAGGCTCCTTGATATACACTGCTCAAAAAAATTAAGGGAACTTGTAATCATCACAGTATAACACCAAGTCAATTGAACTTCAAGGATATCAATCTGTCCTGTTAGGAAACATAAGCTATTATGAATCAGTGTCACCTGTTTTGGTGCAAATGAAAGTGACAACAGGTGCACTGGAGAGGCAACAGCAAGACAACCCCCAAAAAGGTAATGGTTTTGCAGGTGGTGCCCACAGACAATTGCTCTCTCCCTATCCTTCCTGACTGATTCTTCTCCAGTTTTGCGTTTTAGTATCCTTGTCACTAATGGTAGCATGAGGCGGTACCTGCAGCCCATTCAGGTTGCACAAGTAGTCCAGCTCTTCCAGGATGGCACATCAATATGTGCCATCACAAGAAGGTTTGCAGTGTCTCCTAGTACTTTCCAGAGCATGGAGGAGATATCAGAAGACGGGCCATTACACGAGGAGAGCTGGACAGGGCCATACAATGGCATCAACCAATCTGCAAGCACCAGAATTGGCAGGTCCGACATTAACGCCCCGTTAACGCCAGAGTCTGGAGATGCCTTGGTTAACGTTATGCTGCCTGCAACATCATCCAGCATGACCGGTTTGGCAGTGGGTCCGTGATGGTCTGGGGAGGTATATACTTGGAGGGTTGCACAGACCTCCACGTGCTAGCTAATTGTACCCTGACTGCTGTTAGGTACCGGGATGACACAAGGTCAGTGTGTGTAGGCAGTTCCTGGATGACGAAGGCATTGATGCCATTGACTGGGCCTCATATTCTCCAGATCTGAATCCAATTGAGAACCTCTGGGACGTTATGTATCGGTGCAGCCAACGCCACCAAGTAGCACCACAGACTATCCAGGAGCTCACTGATGCCCTGATCCAGGTCTGGGAGGAGATCCTCCAGGACACCATCCGTTGTCTCATCAGGAGCATGCCCAGACGTTGTCGGGAGTGCATACAGGCACGTGGGGGCCATACACACTACTGAGTCACATTATTAGTTGGATCAGCCTGTGATTTCAATTGTTTACTTTGAATTTCAGTGTGAGTTTGAATCCAGCCCTCAATTGGTTGGTGATTTTTGTTTCCATTGACTGTTGTTAGGTCATTTTGTTCTCAACGAATTACACAATGTACAGTAAAGATTTTGATCTTTAATATATTTTGGTCATCGTGACCCGATGTGTGATTTACGTGTTCCCTTAATTTTTTTGAGCGGTGTATATGCACAGATATGTCATTTTCATCTCACTTATCACAAGCACTTAGGAGATGTATATATTAGTGCTATACAATGATTAAATTAATGAATAGCAGATAATTTAATTTTAATAATGTGTTCAAATTTGGCCCTGAATAAACAATTTTCTGTTTAAAAAGCAGTGCATTATGATAAACACTTACTGTGTTTCACTGTAAATCATGAACAGTGCTTGACATTAAATACGTGCAGGAGCTGTCTTTTTCCAAGTTGGGCTATTAGACCTGGGTATCTTTTTTTTGGCTAGAGTTTGAAACTATCCCCCCACTATCAGGAGAGCTACTGAGTGTGCATGCATTTGATCCAACCTTGAACGACACCTAAGCTTTTCAAGATATTGTCATTTAACTAATGTAAAGCTAAAATGTGGTTAGAATGGAACTGCAAACAGTTACTTCCTGATGGATGTTTGGCTGCAGCCAAATACTTGTATATTCATTAAATGGTACCCAAATTAAATTTGACAGAGTCCCAAATGCAAAATGTAAGCTACTTGAATAACAGACAGTCATAAAGTAGGCAAAGTGGCTAGAGATGTTTTTTTTAGTATTTTGTATTTGGGACTGATGACAGATTTTTAGCTTAGGCTAGCAAAAACAAACAATAATGATAACTTACCATGCTACAAGCTAAGTTTTAGCAAGGTGTTAGAAATCTAGTCTGTTGTCCATCATTATTTTATATGTAAGGGTTTAACCTGATGCTGTATTTAGGTTTTGCACTCTCTTTCTCGTTGTGCATAAACACACTTGAATGTTTGCATTAAAAATAAGTTTAAAATTAAAAAAGGCTCTTTAAAACCATACAATCTATATTTTTATATGGTTTACCAAATTGTATTTCAGAAAAGTTTGGAATTTGCATTAACATAAATCGTATGGCTGGATATGACACCATCTATTCCCCTATACAGAATTTTCATGGGAGCATTGTTCAAAATGCCAAATTTTCCATATGTTTCTACTTTGGGGTGGGAAAGTCTAATGTGCTGTTTCATGTCAGGTCAGCGTCTGCTGGTTATATTTTGGTATGCCAGCCATCAGAGATAATATATAGATGTTGCCTATTTACATTGTGAATATTCTGGAATTTATGTTGCAAACAGTCTTTTACACAGAAGTGTAAGTCAGACTATGATATGTTTTATATGTAGGTACACTTTTTACTGAAGGTTTGACTACAGAATTTAGCTACCCTACTGGTATACTCCTGTTCTCTTAGCCATCCCATCTATGTAAGTGCAGCTCCTGTTCAGCCCAGTCAAAATGCTTTTCTCGGTCCTGGCACCCCAATGGCAGAGTCAGCTAGAATAGCAGAGTCCCGCCCATTTTCTGGAAAGTTTCAAAACCCTACCTAGGGATAGGTAATGCTGTACATACTAGCTATCATCTACTAATGAAAAGTAAGCATAGGATATATAGCATAGGATATATATTGTGTCTATATAGCATAAAACTAGTTTAAATAGTAAACTTTAGCTACCAGGTAATAACATTTGCAAATAGTTGCCCTCTTTGAAGACATGTAGATCTGTGCATTTCACTTTTTGTTTTTAAAGCACTCTGGCATGAATTGCCTCTATACTGTACATTATTTCTCTGCTGACATACAAAAGCACAAACTATCATACAGTTTGTGCCTTAGGAATTGTGTGTTAATGTTTTTATTTTTTGGGTGTGCGCCCCATACTTTCTATTGTTGAATAATTGTGTTGATGCAGGGCTCCTCCGCAAAAGAGACCTTTGGTCTCAGCATGACCTCCCCTGCTAAAGTAAAGGTTAAATAAAAATAGTTAGCTAATGGCCATTAGCCTTTTTACAAGTCATGTATGGGCTCAGCATCAGGAAAAACATTGGTCCATTATGCTGTTCTTCCTTACAATCCAATTGCTGGGACAAACAATTCCTTAACATTTTAACTGGCAATTTGAAATTTTAAGAAAATAAGCTAAATTTCTTCAAACCAGATAATAATAGGTAATTAATTTAAATATTAATAGACACATTACAGTTGACCAGATCAGATCTAGTAGCGCAGAAATTTCACAAACTGACTTGTGGCAAAGGTGGCATCCTATAACATTTGAAGTCACTGAGCTCTTCAGAATGACCTATTGTACTGCAAATGCCTATGGAGATTTTATTGCTATGTGCTGGATTTTATGCACATGCGAGCAATGGGTGTCCACATACTTTTGGTCATATAGGGTATAACGTAATAATTTAAAAATGAACAGACCCATAGCAACTAACCAGTTTCACATCTCACATTGTCTACAGACAGGTCTATCGAAAACCTGTGTTTTACAACACATCATTACTCAAGGACATCGTAGTAGCTACCATTTAAAAGGCTGTTCCCACTCCTGCCATTGTACGTCTCTGTTTTTACTGGCTTTTAATTGTATTTTAATTTCAAATATCCTGTTCCACATAACAGCTTCAAATTACTTGGCCCACAGTACGTTTTAGGTATTGAGTGGAGGGCCACTCAACCCTTATTGTACTCTCCAGACATGCAGGATTTGAATTTACAATTTCATGTTGCATTTCCTATAGACTTATGATTGTCTCTTAAAAAGAAAGAAATCAATTAGATACTTCACTTTCTACATTTTTATTTTTAACTTGCAGAGCAAAAAAGAGATAACCTCTGAAGTTGGACAGCTCACTCCGAGTGGAGAGTTATGCTAGGTTATGGACTAAAACCTGATAAAAACTGAATGTTCTGTATTCCCCTTTTCCTGCAAGTGGCCATTTGTGCATGTTTATGTGTGCGTTTGTCACACTTAACCTATCTGTGAGAGAATCAAAGTGAGATTCATTATTTACAGTGAAGAAAGAGTATCCTGCCAAAAAGGCAGGCAGAACTCCTAAGTATAAAGCTTGCCATCATATATGAACAGGTAACCTGTAAGGACAGTGAAAAGTCCCATTCTTGGGCTAAATAAAAAGTTGAATTCACATTATGTCCATTCTGCATTTTTTTTCTTGGCAGCATGCCTTTTGTAATACCACAATACTCATCAGGGTGTACTATATATGTTGTTTGCAGGAGATATTTTACTTGACGCAGGGTTGCGTGGATTAACATAGAGCATAGGTTCACATACTTCAGCTGTGGAATGACAAATAAGAATATTCCACAAATCCATCCAGATTACGATCATATTGCTTTGACAGTATGAAAGAGATGGATAATGTTAGCTACGGGTAAATGATGAATTGGAAACGTTATCGTGGCTCCAATAACTGTAGCTAGCTAACCATCTTTGATTTTGCGTGGATAATAAAAACTAGTAGTTGAGCCTTGGAGGCTAAAAGCTTTTACAAGAATGCACATCATGCACATAGGTTGCATAAAATGTGCGCACTGTGCTCATCTTTGCCAACAAAGTCATGAGCTGGGCAAAAAACATTTTTTTGAGTGAGTCCTGTTGGGGTCAGGTATAAACCAAGCATTCATCCAATTGACTACCTTAAAATGGTGAAAGCCCTGAATGAGATTATGCTGTGCACTCACCAATGCAATGATGGGAAATATCCTCTACCATTTTCTATGAACTGGCAAATCCCAGCTCATTACACCTTTAATGGCGACTGCTGTGTTGATATCTGTAATGTGCTGTCAGGATAGGCAGTGCTCTCACAATAGCTGTTATTGAAAGCTAAATAAAAAGTACAATTATATACTTATTTGTTATATTATTTTATGTATGTTTTCTATTTTTCCAAAGAATCTGGGGGACCTTCTGTTGCTTACCCTCCTCGTCAATGAGTGTCTTCTGGACAACTATCAAGTCAGCAGTCTTCCCAATGATTGTGATTGTGTGTACTGAAGACTCAGTGAGTTAATTAGCTGATTTTAGCTCTTCTCAGGTCCATATTTCTGTATTATAAATGTTTTATTCTAATATTTTGGGACAGTGGATTTTTGATTTCCATGAGTTGTAAGTCGTAATCATCGAGATTGAAACAAAAAAAGGCATGAAATGTTTCATTTTATGTGTAATGAATCTAGAATATATGAAGGAGTCACTTTTTGATTTGAATTACGGAATAAACGAACTTTTCTACGACATTCTAATTTTTTGAGATGCACCTGTTTATATTGGGATGATGCGCTTTCAGATATATTTTGATGACATCTGAAAGCGCATCATAAAAAAAAACACTTGCCAAAATCCTCCTAACCAGTTATTGTAGTTAGGCCTATATTTGTCACAAAGATAATTTCGTCTAGTCCTGTCTTTGTCAACAAAAAAAAAATTTTGTTTCATTTTGTTTTTTTCTGTTTCTATTTAGTCGATTATCGTCTCGTCAACTGCCACTGAAAAATAAGTAATTAATGAATATTTTCGTCAGGATTTTTTTAAAAATTAACCCTGATGTTGCGTTGGGAAGAGGAGGGAAGTCTATTGCTTTTGAAGACGTGCTGCAACCGGCGGCGGCAGCGTTTCGTCTGTGGAGGTGCTGATGATAGCTTCCTCTGGATTGTCTGAAATTAGGATGTAATATTTGAGTGTTTTACGCGATCTTATTTACAGATCCGGACAAAATTAAGAGACCACTGCACCTTTTTCTTTCTTTTCCAAAAAAGTCGAAAATGTAGGTTTTGAAATGTATCTCACAAGTGAGTGAGATACACCCCTCACATTTTTGTAAATATTTGATTATATCTTTTCATGTGACAACACTGAAGAAATGACACTTTGATACAATGTAAAGTAGTGAGTGTACAGCTTGTATAACAGTGCAAATTTGCTGTCCCCTCAAAATAACACAACACACAGCCATTAATGGCTAAACCGCTGGCAACAAAAGTGAGTACACCCCTAAGTGAAAATGTACAAATTGGGCCCAAAGTGTCAATATTTTGTGTGGCCACCATTATTTTCCAGCACTGCCTTAACCCTCTTGGGCATGGAGTTCACCAGAGTCCTCTTCCACTCTTCCATGACAACATCACAGAGCTGGTGGTTGTTAGAGACAGTGCGCTCCTCCACCTTCCGTTTGAGGATGCCCCACAGATGCTCAATAGGGTCAAGGTCTGGAGACATGCTTGGCCAGTCCATCACCTTTAGCCTCAGCTTCTTTAGCAAGGCAGTGGTCGTCTTGGAGGTGTGTTTGGGGTCGTTATCATGTTGGAATACTGCCCTGCGGCCCAGTCTCCGAAGGGAGGGGATCACGCTCTGCTTCAGTATGTCACAGTACCTGTTGGCATTCATGGTTCCCTCAATGAACTGTAGCTCCCCAGTGCCGGTAGCACTCATGCAACCGCATACCATGACACTCACACCACCACGCTTGACTGTAGGCAAGACACACTTGTCTTTGTACTCCTCACCTGGTTGCCGCCACACACGTTTGACACCATCTCAACCAAATAATTTTATCTTGGTCTCATCAGACCACAGGACATGGTTCCAGTAATCCATGTCTTTAGTCTGCTTGTCTCCAGCAGACTGTTTGTGGGCTTTCTTGTGCATCATCTTTAGAAGAGGCTTCCTTCTGGGACGACAGCCATGCAGACCAATTTGATGCAGTGTGCAGCGTATGGTCTGAGCACTGACAGGCTGACCCCCCACCCCTTCAACCTCTGCTGCAATGCTGGCAGCACTCATACGTCTATTTCCCAAAGACAACCTCTGGATATGACGCTGTGCATCTGCACTCAACTTCATTGGTCGACCATGGCGAGGCCTGTTCTAAGTGGAAGCTGTCCTGTTAAACCGTTGTATGGTCTTGGCCACCGTGCTGCAGCTCAGTTTCTGGATCTTGGCAATCTTCTTATAGCCTAGGCCATCTTTATGTAGAGCAACAATTCTTTTTTTCAGATCCTCAGAGAGTTCTTTGCCATGAGGTGCTATGCTGAACTTCCAGTGACCAGTATGTGGGAGTGTGAGAGTGATAACACCAAATTTAACACACCTGCTCCCCATTCACACCTGAGACCTTGTAACACTAACGAGTCACATGACACCAGGGAGGGAAAATGGCTAATTGGGCCCAAATTGGACATTTTCACTTAGGGGTGTACTCACTTTTGTTGCCAGCGGTTTAGAGATTAATGGCTGTGTGTTGAGTTATTTTGGGGGGACAGCAAATTTACACTGTTATACAAACTGTACACTCACTACTTTACATTGTATCAAAGTGTCATTTCTTCAGTGTTGTCACATGAAAAGATATAATCAAATATTTGCAAAAATGTGAGGGGTTTACTCACTTTTGTGAGATACTGTATATTTAAAGGGGCACTGAGTAGAATCCTGCCTCCAACATTTACAAAATTGAATTTAAACACCAATACAACTTGTCTCCTCCTCTTCATTTACTGAACGAGACCGGAATGGTATACACATCGATGCAAACATATAGATGGGAAATATCTCATGCACTCAAAACTATTTTGGAGAAAAAAATACTAGAAAAATATTTTAAACAATCTCCAGATATCTTTTTTTTAATTTATGCTTGTATTCACACTAGTAGTACTGTAAAAATCTTACATATGGCCCCCTTTATCAATTATAAATAAATAAAGTCTTTAACACAACAAAATGTGGACTAAGTGATAGGGTCTGAATATTTTCGAAGAAACTGGATGTATATAATATATACCCACCCTTTGTGGGTATTTATAGTTAGGACCGGAAATAATTGGACCCTGACACAAGTTCTGTTATTTTGGCTGTTTACCAAAATATAAACAGTTAAATAATAAATATGGGCTTAAAGTGCAGTCTCTCAGCTTTTTTTTTCAATTTGAGGGTGTTCATATCCAAATTGGAAAAGGGTTTAGGTATTACAGCTCTTTAATATGTAACCCCCTCTTTTTCATGGGACCAAAAATAATTGGACAATTGACTCAAAAGCTGTTTCATGGACAGGTGTGGGCTATTCCTTCATTATTTCTTCATCAATTAAGCAGGTAAAAGGTCTGGAGTTGATTACAGGGGTGACATTCGCATTTCGAAGCTGTTGCTGTGAACCCACAACATGCGGTCAAATGCAAGTGAAACAAGCCATCCTTAGGCTGCAAAATAAAAATCCATCAGAGAGATAGCTATGGAGCCAAATTGAGCTCAAATGTATTGACTGCAAGAAAAGAAAAACATAACTGAAATATTTCATAGTATGAAAAAACTAAATTCAATCATATGAAAAAAATAGTTTCAAGCGTGGAAAAAGTGTATGCTAAAATCATTAAATGGATTTTCGTGTCCGATCTTAAAATCTCTTCGTTCAAACGTTTTTTTCACGTTCGCTTCTACTTACGATTAAAAGTTCTTCCTACCTTTGTTCGAGTCATGTTTTCTCAAAACCAAGTTTTGAGCCTCTATTGGCGTGGAGACGGGGCTTTATCTAGGCATTGAATTCTCGCACCCGATTAGCCATGAATCACACCATTATAAAGTGAAAATCATAGCCTTTCCATGCACTGCTTTCCCAATGCAACCTGTGGAGTGAATTTTAAGAATTGTATAAACTAGGCTACCATAAAGAGAAGACTTCACGAGAGCAAACACAGAGGGTTCACCACAAGGTGCAAACCATTCATAAGCCTCAAGAATAAAAAGGCCAGATTAGACCAAAAAACATCTAAAAAAGCCAGCCCAGTTCTGGAACATTCTTTGGACAGATGAAACTAAGATCAACCTGTACCAGAATGATGGAGAAAAAAAGGTATGGAGAAGGCTTGGAACGGCTCATGATCCGAAGCATACCACATCATCTGTAAAACACGGTGGAGGCAGGTTGAAGTCATGGCCATGCATGGCTTCCAATGGCACTGGTACACTAGTGTTTATTGATGATGTGACAGAAGTCAGAAGCAGCCGGATGAATTCTGAAGTGTATAGGGATATATTGACTGCTCAGATTCAGCCAAATTCAGTGAAGTTGATTAGACAGTGCTTCACTTTACAGATGGACAATGACCCAAATCATACTGTGAAAGCAACCCAGGATATTTTTAAGGACAGTGATCATCTGAAGCCATTTATTATCACATAGTTGTTTGGCTCCTTTTTAAATCATAATGATAACAGAAATTACCCTAAATGGACCTGATCAAAAGTTTACATACCCTTGAATGTTTGGCCTTACAGACACACAAGGTGACACACATAGGTGAAAATGGCAATTAAAGGTGAATTTTCAACACCTGTGGCTTTTTAAATTGCGATTAGTCTCTGTGTATAAATAGTCAATGAGTTTGTTAGCTCTCACTGGATGCCCTGAGCAGGCTAGATACTGAGCCATGGGGAGCAGAAAAGAACTGTCAAAAGACCTGCGTAACAAGGTAATGGAACTTTATGAAGATGGAAAAGGATATGAATAGATATCCAAAGCCTTGCAAATGCCATTCAGTACTGCTCAATCACTTATTAAGTGGTAAATTTGGTGATCTCTTGATACCAAGCCAAGGTCAGGTAGACCAAGAAAGATTTCAGCCAAAACTGCCAGAAGAATTGTTCGGGATACAAAGAAAAACCCACAGATAACCTCAGGAGAAATACAGGCTGCTCTGGAAAAAGACGATGTGGTTGTTTCAAGGAGCACAATATGAAGATACTTGAACAAAAATAAGCTGCATGGTCGAGTTGCCAGAAAGAAGCCTTTACTGCGCCAATGCCACAAAAAAACCCGGTTACAATATGCCAGACAGCACCTTGACACGCCTCACAGCTTCTGGCACACTAATTTGGAGTGACGAGACCAAAATCAAGCTTTATGGTCACAACCATAAGCGCTATATTTGGAGAGGGGTCAACAAGGCCTATAGTGAACAGAATACCATCCTCACTGTGAAGCATGGTGGTGGCTCACTGATGTTTTGGGAGTGTGTGAGCTCTAAAGGCATGGGGAATCTTGTGAAAATTCATGGCAACATGAATGCAACATGTTATCAGAAAATACTGACAGACAATTTGCATTCTTCTGCATGAAAGCTGCGCATGGGACGCTCTTGGACTTTCCAGCATGACAATGACCCCAAGCACAAGGCCTAGTTGACCCTCCAGTGGTTACAGCAGAAAAAGGTGAAGGTTCTGGAGTGGCCATCCCAGTCTCCTGACCTTAATATCATCGAGCCACTCTGGGGAAATCAGAAAAAACAGTCACAAAACCAGTCCCTTTCATGACGTTAACAAAATGAGCAAAACAAATCATAGGCATACTGATAGTCTAACCATCTACATGGACAGTTCTCAAACTTCGGTACCAGCAACTCCTCTAACACACGATTCGTTCCCCTCACTTTTTTCCCTTCCACTCTGAAAGTGCACTGAATATTTCAAGACAATCTACAGCGAATGGAGACTGCAAAGAAACTCCTAAATTCTTGAGTAGAGAACTTAGTTCACATTTGCGGTCCTTCCAAAAGGCTTTTTTTAATTTATTTTTTTAGCTTTTTCTAGACTTTTTTCCCCACTATATATTGCGCTTATATCCACAATCTGGATACGCCAAGCACAAACAGGGACTAATCGAACAGCCAATAGAAATGTGATACAGAAATAAGGTATGTTTCTCTAGTCAATATGTAAATTCCAGACGTCTGACAAGCTACTGAAATGTAATCGATTATAAAATTAAAAGACCCTCCCTTGGAATTAAAAAACTGTAAACCCTCCGCAAGACTGAAATTAATTGTGATATTCCAAAAGATGAGCTATCATGGTGAAATATAGCGATGCATAACGTTTGCAGCTGTCTGGCTCTCCATCTAGCTAACTATTTCTGTATCTAGGCAATTGTGTTAACACTTGAAATGTAAATAACTTGTCTTAATAAAAAATAGTGCAATGTTGGGTTGCGTCATTACAAATTTACTGTTATATCTTATTAAACTGTTCAAGTTTTATTCAGTCACATTACATGTTCATATGATATAATTAGTGTAAATGGTAAAACACAAAATTCCGAAAAGTTAAAACAAAAAAACGGAATTAGTTATTTCATAGGGCCGTACCAGTGCATTGAGCGAAAAATCTGAATTAAACTTCAGCTAACGTTACTTGACTCAAGTCCAACATTGCAATCGGTTATAAGCGAAAGGTTGAAGTGAAACCCATCAAAAAAGTAGGCTACATTAGTTAACTTTCTGTATGTTAACTGTCTAAGACCTTTGCTTATAATCATTGGTTATAGCTCATAGCTACTGTACAACTATAATAGATCGCTGATTAAAAGCTGCCAATTGCAAACTATCTATAAATGTTTTCTATGAATGAACGAACAATTCATTAACTAAATTATTCAAGAGATTCAATAAAGTAGGAATAGATGTCTGGATATGACTGGCCACTTGGGCAAGGTGAAGGGCCAGCAGGGAAGCCGAACAGTATCCAATTTAATAAAATGTCTACATCTGTTTGCAGCAGGAAGACTATGCAAAGAGTTTAAGGACTTCTTCAGATTAATATGAGGTATGGATCAAAAGAATAACTAGTAAAAAAGTTCAACAATTTTGATCCGTTTTCCTTAGCTGGAGTTTGTAAATGGGGAATGGTCAACACGTTGATTGCCTTTATGACATACTATTGTCATGACAACAAGGATTCTATTTAAGTAGGCGATCAAGAGCTCGCTCATCATTTACGCAGTTGATATTTTGTGAGAGAGTGAGCCACAGAACCATGTTATAGTGAAATAGAGATCTATTCTGCAAGTAACGTTGACCCGTTTTGCTTCTGCACACCACCAGGTAAGTACATCGTCACCAGCACAGGACTGTCCACGCAATGGCGTCTTGGGCCTAGTCTACACGTACACGGATATTTTTTTAAAACGGGGGTTTCTATGCGTTTTGACCTTTCATCCACACTCACACGGGTATTTGCAGGACCGCGTAAACGGAGCCGGCCAAGAAGAACGAATGTCTCTTACTGAGTGAGCGAGTGCCTGACTGACTGATTGACTCACCGATACCGTCTTGTTAAATAGCGTAGTGGTTAGAGAAGCGGACCTGTAAACTATAGGTCCCGCGTTCTTGTCTCCTCACAGGCAAGGCGAAGTACGCATTATGAATTATTCCGTATAGACGAAAACTTTGCTGGCTAAAAGCTTCAGTATCTACATTATAGTAAGCCTGAAATAAAACAGTTTACGGTTTTATTGCGACTGTTTCTGGTGGATTTTCGAAGTACGCATCCGTGCATCCGTTTTGGGTCAGGATAGACAAATACATTTGCTGGCTACAACATACAGTAGTTACGTTATAGTAAGCCTTAACTATAACTGTATACGGTTATATTGTGACTGTATCTGGCATGGAAAAGTTAATCTTCAGTCTTGCTAGCAATTGCTTAATTCTTATGATTGTTCCTAGGAAGTTAGTAGATACTAGTAAGCCTGTTACTAGCTAATAAGCTGTTAAAACGGCCAGTGGCAAAAGCCATACAGTTCATAAGCGCTATGGTGGAGGTAGACTTAATAAGAAATGTTAGTCAGTTTAACACAATGCTCAGTGGTGTCTAGCGATGGCTAAAACATGTAATGCCATGGCGTAGTGGTTAAAGACAGTGCCTCTCCTGTGGAAGACCTACGTTCGTATCTATTGAGGGCAACAACATTTATTAATTTAATTTGTGGGCCGCAATAAAACTGTTTACGGTTATACAGTATTGCGACTATTTCTGGTAGATTCAACAATTCTCTCGTCTTTTCACTTGATGACAAAGTTAGTTATCGTCACCTTTATTGATAGTTATTGTATCAATGTCATTCACGAATGAAAGAAAAAAGTATGTTGTTATGCCATGAAAGAAAAGAATACGTTCTTATGCCATGAAATGAAATAGCCTTGGCAGACTCACTAGCAATTGCTCAATTCTTATGACTATTTCAGTAAGTTAGTAGATACTGGTAAAGCCTATTACTGGCTAATACGCTGTTAAAACGGCCAGTGGCAAATGCCATACAGTTCATAGACGCTTTTGTGGTGGAGGTAAACTTAATAAGAAACGTGAGTCAGTTTAACTGTACCAATATCATTCACAAATGGCCAATTAACTGTTAAAACGGCCAGTGGCAAAAGAGGATTTGTTCAGGGTAGACACAAGAGGCTACATGACACCCATTAAACATACACCTCCGTGGTGTAGTGTTTACTGACACAGCTTTCCACGCAGGCGACCTGGGTTCGAATCTTGAGAGGGCAACGCTTTGTATTGCGGGCCGGCTGAACTAGGCTTGCCTGGTTTGTTTTTAAAACGGGTATTTTCTATACGTTTTGGCCTTTCATCCACATGCAAACTGCGTTTTAGCCAGCCTGAGTCTGTGGGGTTGCAGCCGGATGCTTCTCAACACTGGCGCCATTGTTAGCCAACCGGAACCGGTAATCACATTTTCAGGCTTCTGATTGGCCAACATGGCTTTCGTCTCCTGTTGGTTTGACATGCTCTTGACAGTGCCTGACAGCGTGTTTTTGGATTTTCATCTGGACCAAGATTTTTTTTAAACAGTGCTTGTATGGAAGGGTTTTTTAAGAACGAAGGAGAAAAACACCCATGTATGCATGGTACTAGGACTTATTCAGAAAAGTATTTCACTACCATTGACCATTTGTCCTGTTCCAAAGTAGTGCCCTATGAAGACAATGGGGTGCCATTTGTGACACCGACCTCATATATTTAATTCCGTTATGGAGGCAAAATCATTCAAACTGACCTCATGTAGTTTAGACTTCTGTGTCCTCAAGTCTCCTGTGTTCTTTGCTCTTATGTGTTTCTCCCATGTTTACTGTGTTTCCATTTCTACAGATTAGTGGCGCTACCAGCACTACAAGTCACTGGGGCTCCCGACAACCTTGTCAATGGAGACCCACAATTGAGATGCCTCTGAGGCTGAAAGACCTCAGTGGAAGTCTCGGATGTGTGTAATGAAGGAGCGTCTCGAGTAGCAGCAGAAGGAGGCAGAGGAAGAGTGGAGGACAAAGCTTGAGAGAGTTGAGCTTCGGGCCTTTGCCCTGGAGAAGGACCTGGAGAGGGAAAAGATTAGGGTTTCTGTTCTGAGCGGACAGCTGGAAAACACCAAGGCCCTTCATAGGAACAGCCTGGTTACTGCAGCACAGCAGCAGAGCAGCAGGCGATTCTAAACTGGCAGAAAAAAGTGAAGGAGTTGCAGGTCCAAGCCTCTAGGCTGAAGAGCGACTTTGCAGAAAAATGCCACCCGCTGAGAGAAGAGCAGTCCAGGGCCTCCCAGATGAACTGTTCTATAAAACAGATGGAGTCAAAGCTGAGCAAAGAGGAGGCTGAGACCAGAGAAGTTTTTGACAATGCGAAGAACAGAGTGGACAGTGATGAATGCAGGACCACTCAGTTAGCCAGTGTTCTGGAAAGGTAGAAGAATGCCCACGACCAGACAGTAAGTCATCTGGTAAAAACTATACTGCAGAAGATGGAGCTGGAAAACCACCTGGCTGGGGCAAAGCTCGATTTGGAGACCATTAGGACAGACTGCGACCAGCTGCGACAGGAGAACCAGGCCAATGTGTCCAAAATGGAGGAGTTGTGGGCAAAGACAACTTTGTTTGACCAGCTCACAGCTGAGCTGGAAGGAAAGATGGCTGCCTTGGATAAAGAGATGATGGCCGAGAAGACTTCCTATGACCAGCTCAAGAATGAAGCCGAAGGGAGAAGGCTGGCCGAGAAAACTGCCTGGGAAAAAAGCAACACTGAGCTAGCCAAAAACCTTTCTAAAGTGGAGGAGAAGCTCCGGCAGACTATTGCAGCCCAGCGTCAGGCCGAGGAGGAGCAAAAGAGGACAGCTTCCTGGAGCTGGAGAGGCTGAGTAGTGAGGCTGAACAGAGGTGGCAGAAAATGGAGGAGTTGCGGGCAAAGACGAATGCGTTTGACGAATGCGTTTGGCCTTGGATAAACAGATGATGGCCGAGAAGACTTCCTGCGACCAGCTCAAGAATGAGCTGGCAGAAGCCGAAGAGAAAAGGCTGGCCGAGAAAACTGCCTGGGAAAAAAGCAACACTGAGCTGGCCAAAAACCTTTCTGAAGTGGAGGAGAAGCTCCGGCAGACTATTGCAGCCCAGCGTCAGGCTGAGGAGGAGCGGGGACATGCCAGAGACAGCTTCCTGGAGCTGGAGAGGCTGAGTAGTGAGGCTGAACAGAGGTGGCAGAAAATGGAGGAGTTGCGGGCAAAGACGAATGTGTTTGACCAGCTCATGGCTGAGCTGGAAGGAAAGATGGCTGCCTTGGATAAACAGATGATGGCCGAGAAGACTTCCGGCGACCAGCTCAAGAATGAGCTGGCAGAAGCCGAAGAGAGAAGGCTGGCCGAGAAAACTGCCTGGGAAAAAAGCAACACTGAGCTGGCCAAAAACCTTTCTGAAGTGGAGGAGAAGCTCTGGCAGACTGTTGCAGCCCAGCTTCAGGCTGAGGAGGAGCGGGGACATGCCAGAGCCAGCCTCCTGGACCTGGAGAGGCTGAGGAGTGAGGCTGAGCAGAGGTGGCAGAAAATGGAGGAGTTGCAGACAAAGACAAATGTGTTTGACCAGCTCATGGCTGAGCTGGAAGGAAAGATGGCGGCCTTGGATAAAGAGATGATGGCCGAGAAGACTTCCTGCGACCAGCTCAAGAATGAGCTGGCAGAAGCCGAAGAGAGAAGGCTGGCAGAGAAAACTGCCTGGGGAAAAAAGCAACACTGAGCTGACCAAAAACCTTTCTAAAGTGGAGGAGAAGCACCGGCAGACTGTTGCAGCCCAGCGTCAGGCTGAGGAGGAGCGGGGACATGCCAGAGACAGCCTCCTGGAGCTGGAGAGGCTGAGCAGTGAGGCTGAGCAGAGGTGGCAGAAAATGGATGAGTTGCGGGCAAAGACGACTTTGTTTGATCAGCTCACGGTTAAGCTGGAAGGAAAGATGGCTGCCTTGGATAAACAGATGATGGCCGAGAAGACTTCCTGCGACCAGCTCAAGAATGAGCTGGCAGAAGCCGAAGAGAGAAGGCTGGCCGAGAAAACTGCCTGGGAAAAAAGCAACACTGAGCTGGCCAAAAACCTTTCTGAAGTGGAGGAGAAGCTCCGGCAGACTGTTGCAGCCCAGCGTCAGGCTGAGGAGGAGCGGGGACAGGCCAGAGTCAGCCTCCTGGAGCTGGAGAGGCTGAGCAGTGAGGCTGAGCACAGATGGCAGGCCCTACTGAGGGAAAAGGGGCAGGAGATGGATGTCCTGGAGAAGGCAAAACCCAAAGCTCGAAAAGAGTTGTCTCAGATTAAGATTGAGGTAAAGAGTGTGGCCTGGTTAATTGCTGAATGAGTTGAATGTGCTAAAAAATAACAGATTATTTTATATTTTGATATAGCAAAGTTGGGTAAATACTGTATTTTGCTGTATGTTTTAATGAATTCTACATTGAAAATAGTTTTATATTCTCTTCCAGATGATTGACAGTGGCAGGGGATTTTTCATCCTAAAAAAGAAAAAGAAAGAGAACAAGCTTAGGATCAGCAACTTGGAATTCTTTCATTCTTTTTTCTAAACAAGATCCTTCTTGCTTATTTTCCCACAGGACTTGGTGCTATGACACTTCGGGAATTAATAACGTTAATAAATTGCATAAGCTAGATTTATTGTTATTGTCTTTTTTTATTATGCACAGTAACACCACATCCTTAGGGAAAGTATTCAGCCCAAAGCTGGGCTTCATTTACCTCAGTAAACAAAGGTTAACAGAAAATATTTTGCAGCGTTTCCACTGGTGCTTTACCCAGGTACCAGGGCTACACCGGTGATTTATGCTAATGTTGGCTCCAAACTTTTCTGTTTCCACTACACATTTGGTACCAAGGACTTAAGGAGGGGCTCACGTGGGGAGGGAGGAGTAAACTATCAACGCGATCTGGTTTTCCGGTTAAAAAAATATAAAAGATATAAAATATATTTTTCAAGTAGTAAAATAAACAATAACCCCATGCTCAGTTTGTTTCACAATAAGGCGTTTGAACTTAATTAATAAATCTAATTTCTTCCTCAAACTCCTGCGACCGGCTCATTCACCTACACTCGTGACACCAGTATCCATTGTTTAGTTTAATAAGTATTTTGTCAAAACTATCTTTTAATAGAAGGATTTGGGAGATTTCTGTAGTATTTTTTGTTATAGGTTCTGCAGGCTACGTCTCAGCGCTCCGTTTTTCTATTGAGCCAATGGCATCGTACCACCTTCGGCCGTTCCAACTCTTTCTGTTCTGAGTCTTTGCTTCCCTTTTATTTTATCAGGGATCTGTTTGTTAGATCGGATGAAAACCATTACGAGAAGCCTAAAGCAAACCATACATATTGCCATTCGAATAGAAGAACATGCCGCGTTTTCACAGCACGTAACGTGTCAATCCGCAAACCCCGCCCTAACGGTACATTCACGCTATTCGCGAAATTTCGGATAGCCACCGCTAGCATCGCCCAGAGTGCTTCGCCTGTAGCTTACTTGTGGGTGTGTCTTTGGGCGAACTAGTATCATAACAGCAGGTAAGCTGTGTATTAAGGTTTGAGAACAGCACATTTGTATGAAAGAACGTCAGATTATTACAATGGTTAAAATTGGAATAGAAACGTATTTTAATAAATTTTTACATTTTATACATCTCTACTCAATTCATATGCCACATTGATGTAATTCTTACAACCTTTAATGTTAGCTAGCAAACCAGCTTGCTAGAATTAGGTAGCCACCAGTCAGCTAAGGTATCTAATATTGAGACCAGAGGCACCAACTATCTCGGCCACCTGTCTCCACACTGCATTTTCTTTTGTTTGTGTCTCTGTAGGCAAATAGCGTGCAATCTTACAGCTCAGGGAATCCCATCATTGCTACTAAAAGTCATCCATCTTTTTAAAAAGGACCACAAAAGTTTAATTCTGTTTAAGTTCTTATAATTGCTATTTTCTTCACAGTAACCAGTTCATTAAATTATAGATCATATCATTTGTCACTTCACTGTTTAGATTTAGCTTGAATTTGAATATCATTGACCTCTATTGTTTTGTGAGATTATATACAGATGGGTAACAAATTAAAGGAAAATCCTGAATGCTTGACCCCTACAGGGAGGGGGTCGGAGGCTCTGTTATGCCGTGGGGACCCAAGCCTGGCATAGTTTGGGTCCACTCGTCCCGTTAGAGGGAAGGAAGTGTCACAGCATATCATTACAAAATTGTGATCACCTTTATACTACGGTCAAACATTTCTATCCAGATGGGAGTGTCTCTTTCAGGTTGACAATGCCCCCATCCACAAGGTATGAGCGGTCAGTGAATGATTTGATGAGTATGAAAATTATGTCAATCATATGCTATTGACTTTGCAGTCACCAGATCTGAACCCAATTGAACACCTATGGGAGATTTTGGACTGACGTGTTAGAGAGTTCTCTCCCCCACCATCATCATCAAAACACTAGGGAATATCTTTTGGAAGGTTATTCCATCCCTCCAGTAAAGTTCCAGAGACTTGTCGAATCAATGCCAAGGCACTTTGAAGCTGTTCTGGCTGTTTGTGGTGGCCCAACACCTTACTGAAACATTTTGTTGTTTTTTTCCTTTAATTTGTCAACCGTCTGTATGTATATATTTTTGATTTTGTATGTAAATTACAAAAAACAAATAAAATGACCTAAGGGCAAAAGATATTTTCAAATAACATTAGGGAAAGGGTATCTTAGGAAATGTAATCAGCTTCCACTAAAGAAAACTTTCATTGTGTTGTTGTAAATTGTCTTAGCCATGTCCATAGGATCCTCATTCCTCGCAGCAGCTAAGACCTCAAGCACTTGTCTGGAACAGAAAGATTAAACAAATTAGTGATATCACAAAAAGCCTCAGATATCATCCTGAACAACCAACACAACTAGTTCTCTCAGGGCCAATCAATTAAATTATTCTCAGAATGCTCAGATTAACACGAATGTCTACTGGTTGAGTCAGCACTGTAATTTACAGTAATTTAGCTTTATGAGATTCCCAGATATTGTATATTCCCTTCCAACATAGACACAGACATTCATTTTTAAATTATTTATTCATCCAGGTAATTCAATTGAAATCCAATTTTAATTTACAATGACAAGTTTACCAAAGGCATGATAACTGACAACATAACAACAAGACAGAGTTGGGCTCATAAGTTTGCATACCCTGGCAGAAATTGTGAAATTTTGGCATTGATTTAGAAAATATGACTGATCAAGCAAAACAACTGTCTTTTACTTAAGGCAAAGAATTGGAATATTCTGCAATGGCCGACTCAATCACCTGATCTCAACCCAATCAAACATGCATTTCACTTGCTGAAGACAAAACCTTAGGCAAAAAGACCCACGAACAAACAACAACTTAACACAGCTGCAGCGAAGACTTGGCAAAGCATCACAAAACCCAACATTTGGTGATGTTCATGTGTTCCAGACTTCAAGCAATCATTGCCTGCAAAGGATTCTCAACAATGTATTTAAAATGAACATTTTATTTCTGATTGTGTTAATTTGTCCAATGACATTTGAGCTGAAGTAAGGGCACTGTGTATGAAAATGGTTGCGATTCCTAAACGTTTCATACAATATCTTTGTTCAACCCCTTGAATTAAAGCTGAAAGTCTGCACTTCAATTACATCTCGGTTGTTTCATTTCAAATCCATTGTGGTGGTGTACAGAGACAAAATTATGAAAATTGTGTCAGTGTCCAAATATTTCCGGACCAAATTGTATATGCCCACTCTTTGTACTACTGGACTCTGTCACGGCCTTACAAAGTCTGATAAGGAAGTTTCCAGTTGTCTACAGATACGTGTCATTGCTGCTGCTCCTGTATTTCATTTGCACATGCTGACTTGCACCTTAAAATTGCCTTCATTGCACATTCAGAATTGCCACTGTACCTGCATTTTCAATTGTTACATACACATTGTTACATACACACTGCTGCTATCGCTGCCTTTCAGTTGCACATGCTACCGTACACCTTCAATCTGCCTCAATTGCAAATTCAGAATGCCATTGAGAAGTGCCACTTGTACATATATTATACTTAATACTTGTACATACATTATACTTAATACTTGTAAATTTTCTGCCCTCTATTTTCTTCCATTGCACATTTATAATTGCCATATTTAATGCAGTTGCATTAATTGCACATCTATACATTTCACTTATACATACATATACTTAATACTTGTAAATTTTCTGCCCTCTATTTGCACTTCTGGTTAGGCGCAAACTGCATTTCGTTGTACTGTACTTCTACATGACAATAAAGTTGAATCTAATCCAATGTATCTTATATGTACACACATACACACATACAGGTGCTGGTCATAAAATTAGAATATCATCAAAAAGTTGATGACCCAAAAAGTTGGGTCTGGCGTATCGCATCTTCTTCTTCACAATACCCCATAGATTTTCTATAGGGTTAAGGTCAGGCGAGTTTGCTGGCCAATTAAGAACAGGGATACCATGGTCCTTAAACCAGGTACTGGTAGCTTTGGCACTGTGTGCAGGTGCCAAGTCCTGTTGGAAAATGAAATCTGCATTTCCATAAAGTTGGTCAGCAGCAGGAAGCATGAAGTGCTCTAAAAC
>JACXGI010013176.1:11148-21423 GCA_016801175.1 Esox masquinongy | reverse complement strand
TGGCTGTGTTCAGAATTAACCAATCACATTCAAACTCATGTTAAATAGAAGTCATTACACGCCTGCCATCATTTAAAGTGACTCTGATTAATCACAAATAAAGTTCAGTCGTTCTAGTAGGACTTTCCTGACATTTTCTCAGTTGCATCTCAGAGCAAAAGCCATGGTCCGCAGATAGCTTCCAAAGCATCAGAGGGATGTCATTGTTGAAAGATATCAGTCAGGAGAAAGGTACAAAAGAATTTCCAAAGCATTAGATATACCATGGAACACAGTGAAGACAGTCATCATCAAGTGGAGAAAATATGGCACAACAGAGACATTACCAAGAACTGGACGTCCCTCCAAAATTGATGAAAAGACGAGAAGAAAACTGGTCAGGGAGGCTTCCAAGAGGCCTACAGCAACATTAAAGGAATTGCAGGAATTTCTGGCAAGTACTGGCTGTGTGATACATGTGACAACAATCTCCCGTATTCTTCATATGAATGGGCTATGGGGTAGGGTGGCAAGACGGACGCCTTTTCTTACAAAGAAAAACATCCAAGCCCGGCTGAAGTTTGCAAAAACAAACATCAAGTCCCCCAAAAGCACGTGGGAAAATGTGTTATGGTCTGATGAAACCAAGGTTGAACTTTTTGGGCATAATTCCAAAAGGTATGTTTGGCGCAAAAACAACACTGCACATCACCCAAAGAACACCATTCCCACAGTGAAGCATGGTGGTGGCAGCATCATGCTTTGGGGCTGTTTTTCTTCAGCTGGAACCGGGGCCTTAGTCAGGGTGGAGGGAATTATGAACAGTTCCAAATACCAGGCAATTTTGACACAAAACCTTCAGGTGTCTGTTAGAAAGCTGAAGATGAAGAGGAAGTTCACCTTTCAGCAGGATAACAACCCAAAGCACACATCCAAATCCACAAAAGCATGGCTTCACCAGAACAAGATTAACATTTTGGAATGGCCCAGCCAGAGCCCAGACCTGAATCCAATTGAACATCTGTGGGGTGATCTGAAGAGGGCTGTGCACAGGAGATGTGCTCGCAATCTGACAGATTTGGAGCGCTTTTGCAAAGAAGAGTGGGCAAATATTGCCACATCAAGATGTGCCATGCTAATAGACTCCTACCCAAAAAGACTGAGTGCTGTAATAAAATCAAAAGGTGCTTCAACAAAGTATAAGTTTAAGGGTGTGAACACTTATGCAACCAGGTTATTGTGAGTTTTTTATTTTTCCCCCTCAAAGATTTCAATTTGTTTTTCAATTGAATTGTTCAAGTTATGGGTCACATTAAAGGTGGAAAAAGTTCTGACATGATTTATCTTTGTCTCATTCTTTTACATCACAAGAACCTGGCATTTTAACAGGGGTGTGTAGACTTTTTATATCCACTGTATATTTCTGGTGGATTTTCGAAGTAAGCATCCATGCATGCTTTTTGTGTTAATATAGATCACAACCCCTTGAGCAGTAAAAGAGGAGGGGTTTTGATTTGCTTGTCTTTTCACTTGACAAGAAAGTCAGTTATCGTCACCTATATTGATAGTTATTGTGTCAATGTCATTCACAAATGAAAGAAAAATGAACATTGTTGTGCCATGAAATGAAATAGCTTTGACTGTGTAAAGTTCATCTTCAGTCTCGCAAGCAATTGCTCAATTGTTATGACTATTCTAAGTAGTAAATTAGTAAATACTAGTAAGCCTATTACTGGCTAATAAGCTGTTAAAGCGGCCAGTGGCAAAAGCCATACAGTTCATAGATGCTATTTGTGGTGGAAGTAAACTTAATAAGAAATGTTAGTCAGTTTAACACAATGCTTAATGGTGTCTAGTGAAATATTCAAACTTGGCGTGATGTTAATGCATGACAAAATGGTCTAATGTCGAGACACTATACCACATAGCTTGTAGCTTAGTGGTATAGGGGTTAAAGACACAGCCTATCACATGGGAGACCCAGGTTTGAATCCAGCCAAGGACAACAACATTCATCCCTTCTAATCATGGGCCAGCTAAACTACAGTAGGCTTACCTGGTTTCGTTTTCTTGTTGTCGAAGCAAAAGATTAATAGTATTCGTATGCAAGACGTTCGACTGTGGGAGACAAATGCTTCAGTGCACCATGTGAACAAGAAGTACCCCGGCCTTCAAGAGAAAATACACTAAGCCAGAATCTGGCACAGTCACAGCATCTAAAGGACCTCTCCTTTGAGTGGGCGGACTTCTTTGGTTTTCTCATTCTCAAAAAATCTGGGTAAATACAGACGAATTAAGGGAAATCCATTGTCACAAGGGGTTTATGCCCTACGACCCTACTATGTTATCCCTCTCTTTGTGTAGTTCTCGACGGACTGTTCTTGCTGATACAGTCTGATCACGTCCAGCAGTGAAATTC
Organism: Esox masquinongy; assembly: GCA_016801175.1. NCBI lineage: Eukaryota > Metazoa > Chordata > Actinopteri > Esociformes > Esocidae > Esox > Esox masquinongy. Next base: position 19,025 of record JACXGI010013176.1, on the reverse strand, counting down.
TCAGTCACCTGGGAATTAGTTGCTCTTCTGTTTTTCCTCACACATCGCAGTAATGCACAAGCATCACGGTCTTCGAATGAGCGCTTTCAACCACAGTTTCTGACCCTATTTACTGATGTCTGTCCCATAGATCTAAATAAACTGTTCCTTTTGAAACACCAGCGAGTTTTAGTCACTAGCGAGATTAGCAGTCTTTGTGACTGAAGCTCCTGCCGTCTGTGCTACAATAATGGACTCTTTTCCAAAGTCACTTATGCCTACATAATTTCCTGTTGCCATCTTGATACAAAGTTGAGGTCAGCCGGGCCTGCTCAGTATATTTATACATGCCACAGAGCATGACAGGATGTTTATTGTTTAATTGTTTCATGCAGTACACCTGTACGAAAGCATCTGCATTCATTCATTATGTTCCCCCGCTCATTTATTCACGTTGTTCCTTTAATTTGAGTTTGACGGTCGGCTGTAACTTTGCCCTGTTCCACACAGTATTTAATGGGTTGTCAACCTCTGGCGACAATCATGCTCTCTACAAATGAACAAGAGCTCATGGCTCCAGTGTGGATCTGTGCAGCTTCCCGGGAGCATAAGGCTAAATGAAGCTATGGCAGCAGATCTCCCAGAGCCCAAGATGCCACACGCTAGTATATAGAGTGATGAGCTCTCTGCGGCTGGTCGTAGACTAGAGTGTCAGGGGTCTGAGGCAGTGCCGGAGTATATTTACACTCTCAGGGAGGACATCATTGTTCAAACACTCCGGCTCTCCACTTTCAGTTCCCGAAAAATGTTGCCATGCCAACCTAGCAATTCTAGCGACATGACTTGAGTCTTTGAATGTGCCGGTTTGCTGCAGTCGGTGGCGTTTCTCTTGCATCTCATTGCAGTGAGGGCTGACATTGTTGTACAATGATACACTACGTCCTAATGTGCTGAGAGGGTGATACTGTGGAATGTTTTCAAACGAAGAAGTAGCCAGGCATTTCTTCTCTTCAGCCGATGGAATTCTTGCATTGTGTTTCCCAGACGCTGCAGTCTTCATTAACAGCAGGCAGTGAGTCTAATATTGGTCCATGAACAGGTTGGGTTGCCTATTAAAGTGCGCATAAAGAAAATTATTTCAAACTGTCGCCTCTGACTACCAGTGTGGACATGGATGTTTCACATGCACATTTTTCATATTGGCCTTATCACAAACAATTATTTAGAAAAACCGCTCTGCAATGTACTACAGTATACAGTACTATATAGGAACTGAAAGCAAGGCCCCAATTGCTCCTGTGAATTGCTCTGGATAGGAGATTCTGTTAAATGACTAAATTGTAAATTGAGTGAATCAGTTTGTGGTGGCACTGGAGGTGGACATGCAAGTGTAAAGGCCTGAAAGGCAAACTATTGTCAATATAAATGAACTCTGAGTTCACAAGCTTGCCAAGCCTTTCTGACAGGCTAGGAATTACTTTTTTACCATCAGCAGAGGCTTAACGTGACATAATTGTATAGTTGCTACTTATAGGATATAGAAGTGTATTAGGATCCCCTGTTATAAGCAACAGCTACTCCGGCTTGTGTCCACGTAAAACTAGCCCCACTCCTACTACGTTCCCCTGACGTGAACACAGCCACATTTACACCCTCGCCTTGGTGGTTTAGCTGGGGAAAGAGGTAACAAGGCTGAGTTGTCACTCCTGGTCCCTAACATGAGCACAGCTGCAAATGTTTTGTATTAGCAGGCCCTGAAATCCTCCTCTCCCGGCTCCGACGGGCCCTGGTCTGTTTCTGGGGTGGGGTTGGCTTTGTGCCATGAGGCGCTGTTTGGTGGCGTCTGTGTTTCGGTAAAACAATCTTAAGCCTTAGGCGGTGTGACGCCCATATTATCACGCTCTGACGTAAACCTTAACATCACGTGTACTGGCAGAACTGTTTCACACTAAAGTAGAACATTAACATACCATGCAAACTGATGGTATACACACAAACACACACACACACACACACAAACAAACACACATGCACACACGTACTGTATAATGTACATACAAGTAGGTCAGAGTTGTTATACTGTGAAAGGCTTTAGGCCTACACTTTACGAGTATTATACATCACTATACATGATACAATCCATCCACTCAGAAGTAGACGACTGTTGAATTGTGGTGAACTTGATACTTCGGTTTCTGTGCATTCTTTTGTTCAGCGGTAGAGTGCCAGTTTAATGTGCTTGACTTGGTCCTTCAGTTCTTGTGCGTCCTCCATTTCCGTAGGAGGCAGCCGAAACTCAGGGCAGGACTCAGTGGTGAGTGATCACAGTAATTAACACAACACACAATGAGCGATGAACAAAAGGCATCTTCTCGAACAGTAAACGAGCACAGACTTACAAAAGACTGTGCATTTAATCTTCTGCTACTTCCAGTTAATAATATGTTTTCGTGGCTGCATACAAATAGAACGACGAGGGAGGGATGAGACACGGCATCCTATATTGCTGTGACCAAAATGTTGTTTCAAGTTGAGTGGCAGTGAGACAAATCCCTGTGACAAGATTAGGGATTAAAATGACCATCAAAGTCTGAAACCAACCGGCTGATAAACACGGGGAGGAACAGGCCGTGATGAGCTCACCAATGCACTGGCAGGACAATTTAGACAACTGAACATACCCACATTACGGTGCATAAACACTGTTACACACAGCTGTGTCTTCGCTACTCGTTTTATAGATGAAAACAAGCCTCTGCTCCTCAGCTATTTTTCACATAATCACCCCATAATGCTGATGATTGGAGTAGAAAAAAAAGATATTCTGATTGCAAATTGCAGGAAAGAAATACTAAAGTCATATACGTGTTCCCATATTGCTACTTTACAGGAGGAATAGTTATCTTCAAGTGAACAGTCCTCAGGTTTTGTGCCTGCATTGCTTTTCAGTGTTAGCCTGGTGAATGAATTACTTTGTGAATCACTGTGTGCCGCTAATATTATATCCTCAGCTTCCCATGACCCCTTAATTCTGAGGGTGTGACCATCAGACTTTAGGTTTAATCATTTTTATTGTTCCTATATGCCCAGGATTCACAAGGCAAACCAAACAACACATGCAGGTCCCTGCTCGATGTTGCTTGAAAAACAAAATAAAAATGAGATTAAAGTGCTTAAAAAAATAGACGACAACAACAACACAGGACGCAGGATCAACACTAATGCACAGGCCAGGGAGTTTCTGGGAAATTACCGTATGTGGATAAAAACTTGACTACAGCCAAATTGCTGAAAACCTCAACACTGTTGTGAACTGATTAGTCAAGCCACAACACAGATTGATGCTGACTGGTTCATAATGGCCTTATGTTCATGCTTCTTATGGGTATTATAGTGCGATACTGTATATGGTCTAACACACCCCGGGCACACGTCTCTTAATGCCAGAGAGTCAAGGTCATTTTTGTTCACCATCTACTAAGTGCACATCTGTTATTCTGAACTCAGACATTTTGTCATCCACAGTCATATACTGTCAAAGCATTGGGTGAGATTACTAAGCAGTTGCCAAGGGTGCATATCTCCACCTAGTGGATGTACTGTGTGTTACTTATGCTGTCCTCGTGTAAGTGGTTTTTAACGGCTGTGATTGTTGCTAAGATTTCAATCAACTGAACGTACTTCTGCCTGCTAGATATCACACTTTTGATCTGGGCAATGGACATTAATAAGGATTCCCTTTTGTGTCAACTCCTGTCCTGGAGAGACAAAAAATGTCAGGGTTATTTTTCTGCCTAGTTGTTAATTTTGCACCCACCCGATGTCTCAGGTGGAGGTTTGTCCCTGACTGGAACGAGAGGAAAAACAGGCGTGCCCTCTCTCCAGGACCGGAGTCACTTGCCTCTCTGGACAGCCACAACAGGATCTAGAAAGGTCATCAATACAATGGCATGGAACACTAGTGAACAACACAATGACCACAAGTCTCATCTGCTAATAATCTGTGGTATTCTTTTTAATCAGAGTATGAATAATTGGATCTGATGATGGAACATTGTGTGTGTGTGTGGGGGGGGGTGGGGGGGGTAATACCTTGTTGGGGTGGTAATAATACGGAGCCACACCCTATCTTTTCTGCCCTGGTAGTACCATTTGCCCACCCTTGTTAACAGTAGCCAGCCCAGGATAACGATAGCCAAACTTAATAATAGTAGCCGATAATGATGGCCAAACGAGGCTTCATTAGCAGCAGGATATTTTAGCAGCAGGATATTATGCTGGCAGCACTCACATTTTCTTTATCACAATAAAAGCCATCATTGAAATGTATAAGGCCATATAGTTAACAATCTAGACTGTAAAAAATAACAGACAAGAACAACATTGGAACGGACATTAAACATAAAATGACAGACAAGATTGACAGACTAGATTGTTAACTATATTGCCTTATACATCTCAATGATGGCTTTTATTTTGAAAAAGAAAATCTGAGTTAGCGCTGCTAGCATAATATCCTGCTGCTAGAAGAACGGTAATGAAGCCTCGAATGGCCATCACGAGTAGCCGACCCCACCTGCGTAACACTAGCCTGCACTTGGTAACACTAGCCCATCTTTGGTGACGCCTGTCTGCCCTCGGTTACAGTAAACAAGTAACACTAGCCCACCCATTAGCCTCTATATCACCTGCAGGTGATAGTTACCTTAGTTCGGGTGTAGCCACACTGAATTACAGCCACACTGAAATACACATTTGTGTATTTGCCTCAATTTTGTTTAGTCAGTTACCTTTGCACAGGCTCTATAGCAACCTTTCCCTGGGCTCTCTCTGACAGTACAGGGTAGTCCCTTCTGTCTCCCAGCTCAGCGGTTAATCACGAGCCACATCATTAGTCTGCTCCACTCCCAACAATGCTCAGCTTGGCAGACACCTGACACCTCTTTGTTGACGGGGACCAGCGCATACTTCCCCTTGGTAAGAAAGCCACTAAACCCGTTTGGCTCATGGAGGAAAATAGTTTGGAACATCACACTGAGTGAGATACTGACTACTAATTAATGTTTAACTGCCATGTCACCGTTTCAGGGGTTCTGTGTTGGTGTTCAGTCAACGGCGCTGTAATAAAAACTTGTAAGCCCTCTCTGTCAATGGCTTCCTGTGCAGCCCCATGGGTCGTGACCACACAGTAACCTGGAAGCACGGATGAACAGTATTTATACAGCAGTGAAATCACTGGATTCTACATAATGTGGATTGCTGTGGATCCAGGTTCAAGCCTCGACTCGCCACTGGCTGAAGAGTGGCTGCGAATTCGCCAGCGTAGGGTTGGGCAGTGACACTGTCAGCAGGGACTTCCTGGTCCCATCGCTCCCTAGTGACTCAGGTTGCATCAAAGCTAACTGAGGTTGTCATGTGAGCGTGCCCTCACACCTGTGACTAACGTGACATCCTGGTGTTGAAAAAGCAGGCTTGTCCTGATCTTTATATAAAATAATCACAATAATATGTAGGGGCACATGCAAGCAACCGTACACACAAAATGAAGGGACCCAAACGATAAAGTGCTTCCTCAAAAGTTCTGGGAACGGGTAGGAAGTAAGCAATTCCTTGAATTGTCTGTGCATTTCCTGTTCATATGACAAACAAAACTTGAAACTTGAAACCCCGCTCCTCACGGTTGTCACCTTGCTACCGATACGTCACAGTGAAACCAAACGTCCTAGGACTGTCGGACCACGACAAATGGAGAAGAATGGAACATTGTCAGAGTTTGGTTGCTTTTAGGTACTTTAACAACAAACAAAAATAATTACAAATCAAATAAAAACCAAAGCATTTGGAGATTAAATTTTCCAAGCTCACATTTGAAATAGACATTCATAACAATGAACAAATTTGCCGTAGAGCCACCGGTAAACGGAAGCACGATTACATTGTGATTGGGTGTGTTACATTCCTTCCAGTGCAGGTGCCAAATATACTAACGGCAATGACCTGTACATGACCAAACATATTCACATTAAGTAGTAGCAGGTAAACTCGAGCACAACACAGTCCTAAAAAAACTGTCCTATTACCCTACAGGCCTCTTGTAATTTACTACATTGTTTGGGCTGACTTTACCTCTGTCTTGTTATTCTTTTTTGAAAGCAGAGGCTTTTCTTCTGAAATCCCATGTAGGCCAAGTTTGTGCTGTCTCTTTCTGACAGTTGACTCATGCACTTCAACATTGATTCAGGCAAGAGAGACTGTAAATCTGTTGATGTTACCCCCAAGGTTCTTAGAGACTTAAATTACCTTCTTTCAGTCAGCTCTTGGGCTGAATTTGGTGGGACGACCAGTACTAGATTGCCAGGGGTCTGGAATTTTCTAAATTTGTAGATGATACGAAAGACAGTGGAATGATGTATTTGAATTGCTTGGAAATGGTTTTGTAACCCCTCCCAGACTCATGGGCATCAAAAATCTCTCTTCTGAGGGCCTCAGAAAGGTATTTAGATCTTGCCATGATGTGTTAACACACAGCAAAATTGTTAAGAGCAAACCAGACCACGTTTCTAATCTTTATGGAAGATAGAATTAAACTGATGATTTTCTAATAATGTGCACCTGTTTTGGAGCACCTGATTTTAATTTTTGCTATTTTATATCATAGTAAAGATAGGGGTGTACTAATTTTTTTCTTTGATGTTAAAATGTGTGATTTGTAATTTATCAATGAATGTGGTTGGAATTTTAAATTAAAAAAAACAACTGTACAGAGGGTGTACTTATTTTTTCACATGACTGTACTTCTTAATTAAAGATGTAAGCAACACTGAGTTTCACAAAAAATATATACTATATACTGAAATGAGTGACAGACAATGCAGGTGTAATGAAATGTAGTCAACAGTGTGAAATGTGAGGTACCCAAAACAAGCACGGAACTCTGAACCACCCTGGTCTATCGAAGACAGTCCTCCTCAGTAATAGTCCACATCATCTGCAGCATGTAGACCTCAAGTCATCAGGATCACGTCATATCATTTACTAAAGATCTCTTCCCTAGTGCGTTAGAGCATCATCGACCGAGGTCATCAGAGAAAGGACAGTTGGCTGCCTGCAGTGTCATAGACCCCAGTCCTCCGTAGCTTCGCTCATAAATCTACATGAAACCACCACTAACTGGACCCAACAAATACTGGATATCCACAAGATAAAAGTGCTCAGAGTGCTCTCTCCGACGCCAGCCTCTCAGCTGATAATGAAGACCCTGGGTCCGTCGTCTCTCATGGGGGGAAGGCTCTCCATGTTCTCCACCAGGATGTGTTTGTCCTCCCGTCCCTCCTGCACCGGCCCACACAGGCTGCTGGTCAGCTCCTCCAGGGTGACGTGGATGTCCCGGAAGAGGTGCAGCATGGCCACGCCGAGCACTATGACCAGGAAGCCCCCGATGGTGCCCACCACGTCCACCCCCGACATGGTGCCCCACTCCTTGAACAGGATGATGGAGGTGGTGAGCACCACGGTGGTGAAGCACACATAGTAGATGGGGTACACCAGCAGTGTGTTGAAGGTGTCCAGGGACTTGTTGAGGTAGTTGACCTGGACGACGATGGAACCCACCAGGGTGGCCAGGAGTATCCAGGTGAGCGGGTGGCGCGCCACGGACGGGTCAGAGGACACGGTGCGTATGGCGAGGCCCAGGCCCTTCACGGAGGAGATGGTGAAGGCCCCCAGCAGGGAGCAGATGCTGATGTAGACCAGGATGTTGGTCTGGCCCACGCGCGGGGAGAAGTAGAAGACGAGCAGCAGGCAGGTCGCCAGCAGGATACTGGCGAACGCAAGGAAGCCTTCAGATAGAAAGTGAGATTCACGGGAGGCATGAAATACAGGCACGGGGGGGGGGGGGG
>JACXGI010013176.1:0-11048 GCA_016801175.1 Esox masquinongy | reverse complement strand
TTGTCCGTCATCAGCTCCAGGGTAGTGACCTCCTCCTCTTCAGGGGCGTGAATCACCATGAGGGTGCTGCCCAGAAGACTGAGCACGCAGCCCAGCTTCCCCAACAGGTTAAGTGTCTCATCCAGCAGGTAAGATGACAGCACGGCACTGTGTCGAGAGAGAGGACACAACCTCAGTCATTTGAATATCAATGCAAATCAGAAACTGCACCCTCTCCGGCGGGAGTAGATGGGTCGGTCCTGCAATTCAGTGGCTTTCATGTGCCCGCTACAAGGCAGGGTAGTTTTAATGTCACTCTTTGAAAAGTGATTTTTCAGATGATTCAGTTGTTAGTGAAGCTAGCTCGGCTATGCTAGTCTCATCAAAGTCACACACAATGTAATGGCTGACTTTAGCTCTGTGTCCAGCCTGTCGTGGTCCACCCTGTCGTGGTCCACCCTGTCGTGGTCCACCCTGTCGTGGTTCAGCCTGTAGGTTTAACTGGCTGTTATGTTGGTGTTTTTATAACTTAGTAAGATTAGCAAACATACAGATTATTTTTGTTGTAATTTAAGTAAAAAAGGGCAAATTGTCTAACTTAACAAAAAGGCTAAATACTACTGTTATGAATATTAATATTACACTCAAAGAAATCTCAAGTAATACCCATAACAGGGTGTTCATATATAATTTGCCTGAGCTTGACTAGTACAATATTCTTAGAGTTTAACAGGTCCTTTTTCATGGACTGGCAGAAGTCATGGTGTAGTAGCAATGATCAGGATCAGGAACTTAAATTCTAAACCACACACTTTGAATATTTCCCACAGTAATAGAAAGGGAGGAACTAGACAGAAAACAGGTCAGATCTTTTTTTGACAAGTGACTGACAGGCGCCAGCTGTGTCTAAATTACGGTGAGGAGAACCAAGGGATACGGATACCTGATGAGGACACTCAGAGCCCCCAGAGGAGTCACGACAGTAGCCGGGGCAAACATGTACGCTGCAAAGTTGGCAACCTCGCCAGCACCCACTGTGGGAGGCAAAAAAATAAAATAACATTCATGTAGGCCTGTGTCCTCTTTAAACAGTGTTCTGCCATGGGGAGCATAGCATGAAACGTTGCACAACAATCTTCGGTTACTACCTCCATTTTTGGACTCATAAATTAATTATATGTACCCGTTGATTCTTGAAGAACAAAACTGGTAAATAATTGAGGAGTTGAGTTCAACTGTCTTATCCTATCGGAACCCAAAATATGAACTTGTTTCACTTCAGTGTTTGTAAACAAAGTAAAAGCAAACCAACACCACATGTAACATCACTAAAACGATCATTTAATACCAAAGATTGTCTGCAATCTCAATGATTTTCAGAGTAGAAAAACACATTTAGCCTTCAGCTTTGTTACCATCGTAAAAAACTGTCTTTGTTTAAATTGCTAATTGGTGCTTTAAGGAGTATCTCCCCACCCAGTTTCAACCTTTGCCCTGTTCCCTTCATAAAAAAATGCATTCACGGTTGGGGGAACTGTTCTTAATAAATATTCATTTTGGAGTTTAGCAAAATGTCTTGAGTGCTACAGAGATTAACATTGATATGTGCCAAGAGAGGAAGGAAGACTATTAATTTAAGACCAAAACTGTTCAACGACAAAACACACAGAAAATGTGATCTTTAGAAATCACATTCTGATATGCCGTATAGTTACATTTGATCTTTAGAGATCACATTCTGATATACCGTATAGTCACATTTGATCTTTAGAGATCACATTCTGATATATAGTACAATTCCATTTGATCTTTAGAGATCACATTCTGATATACAGTACAGTTCCATTTGATCTATAGAAAGAGGAGACATGGTGAGGAATATCATGGACAGACTGGAAAAAACTAACTCACTGGTCAGAAGGCCACCCCACCATAGCCAGTCCTTTAAATATCCATGGCCACCATCTCCTGCAACAACAACAACAAAAAACAGAGCAGAAAAGGCCTTTGTTAGAAAAGATAACAAAGAAATCAATACAATCGACCGATAACAAATAAAGTTGAGTGATTGCTTGACATGAAACATCACTTAGGTTTCCTCCATCCTGTGAAGGCAATAAAGTTGCCCTCAGGAAATGCTGATACCAGTGTGGTTTGTTATAAAACTAAGAGAATGTCTCATCAAACAGTTTATTGCTTCATTAAAGGTTCATGACAATGTTCCAGGTTCAACAAGGAGCTTTAAACAGTGGATGGGTGCACTCTTCGATTTCCCTTGATATTTCCCTTTGATATGGATAACGGAAATATCCTACTTCAATATCAGAGGGTAGAAATTACAGTCATTTGATATGATATCCATCAAAACTCGACTCCACCATAGGCCCACTGACCTGCCCTTTTGTGTCCATTACAGGCAAGACGAAGCAGGGCCTTCTTCTTCAGCATTACACTCCCTCCAATCAGGAAGGCCGACATCACGGCCAGGGTCAAACCGATCCAGAAGTTATAGCTGCTCCATTTGTCACCGCCGGCTGATAGCCTCGTCTCAGAGACATTGTAGCTGTCAGTGAAAGAGGCGTTGACGAGGCCTGTCTTCCCGTTGACTACACACACGGCAGTCTGAGAGGGACACAGCAGCCTAATTATGGAACCTGCAAGAAAGGGCACAGTGAGATATCTTTTAGAATTGTAGCTTTATAAAGTGTATCACTGCGTAATTACTATCTCCTTGGTCATTTCTTGATCATGGATAGTGTGTTCATGTTTTTTTTAATTTATTTAACACTAGCCTATTTACAAATATTTATATATTTAATAGATTTCATTTGGACAAACATTTTAGACAATATGCATTGTGCCTCTTCATGCTCGTGGGTCTGACAGTTTCTGTCATTGAGTGAATGGTCTCACAATTCAAACAAATGCACGATGCAGTCAAATGTTTGTTCTGACGACAACAGTGTTCTTAACAGATATCAGCAGAAAAATAGTACAAAAATACGTGTAGAAAAATACACATAAGCAAAAACATTGCATTCGCGCTTTTCCAAAACGTGTCCTGGACAGTAATGTTTTTCCTACTGGTTAGTACAAGTAGGCTACACCTGTAAATGATTGTCTCTTGTCTATGCCCTTCATGTATATAAGGCTACCGACGCACTTTAGACATATTATTCATAACCTAGGCCAGGATTTAAAAAGAAAATATAGGCTAGACTAAAATGATAAATAAGTCTATAATCTTACCGTTTCGGCATGAATCCTCAGGTAAATTAATATCTTGCATTGTGTTGATTAGGACTCCAACAAATGTCGAAGGAGATTAAACAATATACCTGTATAACAACACGTTGGTATGAAGCGTGATCGTTCTCTGTTCACAACGTATGGGTGGTTGCTTAGTCCCATGCAAAAACAATTTTACGCTGAAACGAACCGATCAGACAGGTTATTCACGCAGGGGGTGCGCGCAATATCTATGGTCACGATCTCAAGTCTACATGCTCAGGTGTGTTACCGGCACGCCCATTCTTTCAACAGCTTTGTTGTGCTCTCATCTACTTCAAGATGAACACTCACATCTCAATGACAATGCAAAACGTTACTTTGCGGCTGTCAGTTTAAGTTTGTTTTAATCAAATTGTCGATTATATCTATTTCAATTATTTGCCATCGTTTTTGTCTTAAATATTAAGTTTACTGTTTTACAACATGATACATGTCGTCAACCACAAACTAGTCTAATATATACGGACCAAACTGATAGATTACCGTTTAAAAAGCTACCGCGTTAAAGTTTTCAGAAAATCCTAGTTTCAACTGGAAGCTGGTTCCAACATAGGGTTGCCAAGACAGAGCTTTGACTGGGCTGGGAGCTAGGGTGTAAAGCCCAAGAGAGCAGAGGAAGCATTCATAGCACCATTAAGTAACATCAAACTGAATTTGGAGTTGGAGTTTAGATTCATCCCTATGATTTTGTGTTTTAATATATAGGATACGTGCCCCCAATTACGTCAAAATATCTTTAGCTACCATCGCAAATGTTAACTGAAGTTGGAAGAAAACTGACTCGTGGATTACAGTTTCTATTTTGTCCCTAGACTATTTTGTGATGATAGGGTGATGAACCTGTGTAAGATCTAGTTAAGTAGTGAAATTCTACTTTACAGGTTCACGGTGTAGAATCCTGTCTCTGAACAAAAACACGACGTGTCTCCTCCTCCCTTATCGGACGAGCTCGTTATAGTACCGGCTGGTCCAGGGTGGTTTAGTGTGGGAAGGATAGTAGCCTACGGTGAGTGTCTAAAGAGAATACAAGGAGTTTACTAGTTAAAACAAACTGATAGACGGACCGGCGAGTAAGTTTATATGGGGAATGTCAGTCACTCGGATTAATTTAGGAAAATATTATTTGAAACATTGACTTAAAACATTAACTGCAGATGTATATTTGTCATTTTTGCTTGGTTTTATGTAAGTAGTACAGTAATGATGCTATGCATATTGCCCATTTAAAGAGTCACGACATCCACAACAATAAAGGGAACAGTGACCTCAAGTGTTCTCTTCGAGAAGCGCAGCCCTGAAAGAAAGTGAAAAAAATCTACTTTGAAAACACACCGATTCGCGATTAATAATTAATTACGTTTTCATTCCCCAAAAATATTCTAGTGTGGGGTTTGCCTTGCTGTTATAATGCCAAGAAAAATGTGTGCATGCTTGCATAACGTCTGAAAGTCTGACGAGTCAGTCTCGTGCCACTCTCAATAACTTGCTAACTCTAACAATCGCTGGTTAATACCATTGTTGAACAAGCATGAACTTTTAAAGCTTTTTATAGAAACTTAGTGGGAAAACTGTCATGTAAAAATAATACTAAATAATATCATTATTAAATAAATAATAAACATACTTTAGAAACCGGATCTAAGAAATGTAGAACAACCAATCAATAAATAGTTGCCAACTAATAACACAGGGCATATTTACAAAATGTAAACCTCACATTTGAGCCACAATTTCAACTTTATTTACAAAAGGTAAAACTCACAGTTCTTGGTCATTTCATAGAACTTTATTTTCTAGGAAAAATAAAACATGTCTAGGCCATTTCTTCTATGCACTTAAAGCAGAGTTTTGAGACAGGGATACATTTTGTGAGCGCTGGAGCAGGTCGGGGGGGGGTCAGACTGAGCAGTGCCACAGGCATCAGTTGCAGTAGCTCTGCAGGTCGAAGATATTGCAGGGCTTGTGACAGCACTGCTCCACGATGCCTCTCTTGACCGTCTCCATTTGGTCTTTGAAGGGGTTCTCCGCGACCTCGTTCTCCTGGGCCGATTTTGGAGAGAGAAAACCTGGATGAAGGAGAAAGCGGATTTTGACGCGTCTCAACATGGAGCAGCATAATGTGGGGAATACCGTCCCCCCCCCCCTACTGACATTCAGATGAACGTCTTCGGGTTCTGAGTTGTTTTCCCAACATTGCTCTCTGTGGCGACCGCGGGTTTGTTCAGAATGTCACGTGAACGCGTAGCGTTTGCCACGCACGGCTTACCTATTAAGGAATCCACATCTCTCTTGGGGTTGTAGAAGAATCCCTTCTCTCCACACACCAGGTAGAGGGCGTCCACCAGGTGAGAGCCACACAGGTGCTGGGCTGCTGCGCTGTCGGCCCCGGGGGAGAGGGTCAGCAGCACCAGGAGAGACGTAGCTTGGAGCCATAAGGCCATGGCGATGATGGACTGGAGGAGGGAAACACAACGAAACTGTGTTTATAGTACTCACACTATAGACGTGTGTAGCCGTGTCCTGTTGTTTGTGCTATAATTATTCGGAACGTTCTAAATGAACAAACCAATGTTATGATCTCCGTAAGTTCTCTCACAGACATGGCTCACGGTCAGTACAAGAAAATTGTCAAAGTAAAGAGGGCTTTTTAATATCAGTGTCGTCGGTTCACTTAGTAATTACGGTCTGAAATACATTTGTTTAACGAAAACAACGAGTCCTCCTCTGATTCGTGTTGCATCTGGAGCCCCGAGGTCTGCTGTGGTAGCCCAGCTGTACCTAAACCCCCGGTGAAACATAGCTCTTACCTGTAGAGTTGATGGTGGTGTAGAGGCTTTGTGGAAAGGGGTTGCTGAATTGCCCAGGGGAGAATTGGTCGAGGCAGAACATCAGGTCTTCTCCGGTTTTATACCCCTGGAGCAGAGGGGCCTTGGAATAAGGGCCAGTAGTTTATGCCTGCATCAGCGGAAAGGAGTCACTCAAAGAAATCAGACGGTTAAGTGGCAATCCAATTGTTCGCCTCATTAGACATGTTTGTCTTACTAAGTGATTCAAGCGGAGAGCCAGTGAACCGGACGTAACTGATGTGGTCTGCATCTAAGATGGATTCCAGGGATTGGTGGCTTGTGAATGGCCAAACCTGCTTCAGTTTCAGTCCCACTAAAGACCAAAAACAGTTTTTGTTTGAAGAAGGTAGCCAGTGAGAGACAGCCGGCAGCTCGGTGAGTTTCCTGAGCAACAGTTTTTGAGTGTTGAAGGTATTTACCCCGGGTGCTGTTGTGATGTTAGTGGGATATTTCATGCTGGCACATGGCCCATTAGTCAGCCTTAAAATGGAAGTCAGATCTTTTTGTGACAACTTTTTCCATGATACACTTATGAGTTGTCAGGACAAGGGGCAAATCATCATTTAACTTAGTTGGGAAGGTTTTCTTGTTTAATAATTTTGTTTTTTCTTTAAGCATTTTTACTCCAGTTAAAGATTAGATTTCTCACTTAGTTTGAGTGCAAAATCAAGCTGATAAACAACAATAAGATTTTTCATAGCCTTCATCGCTCATCTTTACTAAAGGTACCAGTAATTCTGTAGGGCACTGAATATAAATTATTTTTCACTAAAGTTGAACACTGACCATTTTGTATTTTCAATGAGTCTATCAAGAACCAAAGAAAGTCCCAAAGCTGTAATAGTTAACACTTCATTACACATTTTAGTTTGTTATGCATAAGTTAGTACAAAAAGATAGTAAGCAATAAATCTGGTAATAAAAATGGTCAAAACAAGTGAAGCAAAAGCAGAAATGTAAGCTATGAAATGTTTTATGGAAACTATAAATTAATTTGTATCATATTTAATCTAAAGAAATTACCATCTGAAAGCTGCACGCCTAGTAAGGTATGAATACAATAATTATTGTCTTAAGTTCGCTATGCCGCCAAGCTATAATTAATATTTTATTGTTCTAAGTGTGACTGTCATCACAAAAAGTGTAGTACTTTGAACTACCAGTAGGTGTTACACTTGTCTCACTTGTAAGGCAACGTTTAAACTCCACTCAAAATCTTTGAATTAGGAAATGTCATCTCTGAGCAGATCATGTCTGGCTCCTGGACTCCACATAACTCTTTTCAAGACTTCTGTCAGAACAAACAGTGAGTTGGCTGACAGCATTTAGAACATCTGACTAGTAACGGAAAGGTTGGAAGATGGAATCCCAGAGACATTCTGCTAAATGGCTAAAAAGTATAGAATTAGTTTGTTTACAAAGGTAAAATAATTAGGGTCTCATTTGAGTTCTCAAAAAGGACAATCTCAGATCAACAGTTTCAGAACCCATAAGGGTGCTTAGGCTGTCCCCTGGAGGAGAATTCTTGTTTTGGTTCTAGCAAGAAATGTTTTTTGTTCCTGGTTGTACCTTTTGATTTCAGATGGAATCCTTTCGGGTTCCATGTAAAACACTGAATCTACCTGGAACCCAAACTAGTTTGACCTGGAACCAAAAAAAGAAACAGCCAAAGAATCCATTTTTTTTAGAGTGCACCGTGTGAATTAATGGCCAATAAACTAAAAGTCCATTAGGTTGGATTTTTTCATCTTTCCAATGGGCTCAGGCTTCACAGAAGCCATTAAGCTTGACTGATGTTCCTTATGAAATGAGTTCAGGGAGGAAGCACAAGAAGTTGAGTTTTGCTATACATTTCAGAAGCGTTGTCTGAAAACAAAAGGAAAGATTAATAATGTTTGCTCTTTAAAATGCTGGCAGTCTTATGAACATAATGAACAATATAATGGAAGGAGGACATTACTATGAATGTTCTGCTGCAAGAAAAATTAGCTTGATAATCACTGTTCTGATAAATGTACTCTCACAGTGAGACCAGAGTACAGAAGCTCATCTTTAATGTTCATTTTCATTTTGAAAGATGAAGCTGAGCAATGGCCTTCTAAGAAAAAACGTGGAAGTTTGAATGTAATGTAGTTCACATTTACTTCAAATCGCTATCGGTGCTATAAAGAACAGCCAATCAAATAAAACTACCATATTAAAACGAATTTGGGACAAGACTCGCGTCTTGGTTTTAGTAGTGGTCTTATAGGTATAATACACTAAAGTACAGGCTATGTGAGACTTGCTTAGTCATGGCTCTCAGTAATGTTATGAGCATAGCTGATCTTTTTTTCCCTAGTTGCAATTTGAGGCATTCTGGGAACAGGCTTTTGTGGCGCTGAGGTGCTGCCCGTGGACTACTCACATGGACAAAACACGCTATCCTCAGAGATCTGGGGATTCCATCTCAGCCATCGTTCACAGGAAATATAATGGGCTTTACTTGGAACTCTGCGCTGGAGAACTGAAAAATAATGAAATTGTGAATAAGCTTTTAACCCCCGGGTCCCTGTTACTAACAGCATGTGAGTGAGGCCACTACACTAATATAATGAGGATGTGAGTGGAGCTCAATGCAGCCCACGTCGACTCCAATAATATCTGTCCTGTTATTTGTCTCAGAAAGATTTCTGCAAGGTTCATAACGGTGGAAACGGTTGAGGGACAGACAGATCAATTTGATATTCTGAAGGAAGAATTCAATAGTTATACATGTAAGATGTTGATCTTAATACATTTTAAATTGACTTTTAAAGAGTTTCAATTTAATTAATTTTAATGCTTGGCATTAAACACAAGAAAGATCCTACAGACCTGTTTGGACGAAAGGGGGACTTCAAAGCAACCTGACTGATAATTTTCAGGGCATACTGAATGAGGCTGCATGTTATTCCGTAATAACATGGACAGTGGCTTTTTAAAATATAACTAACCTCATGGAGAAACATATTTACATAACTATAATTTAAATTAAATTGTAATTTTAAGCAAATTACTATTTTAAGCAATTATGTCTATTTAATTTAATTACATTATTTTGTGATTCAGCGTCTCGGTGATTCCAAAGTATTTTTCGTGTGCTTAGCCTCTCTTACAGCGTAGTAAAGACACTCAGGATTAATGGGTCTTTATACACAGGCAAATCCACGCAAGCGGGATCAGAAAATATTTTTGCTATCTCATCCTGGGCATTTCAAACATAGAACCTACATTTGGAGGGGACTTAAAACTTTTGACAAAATTTTAAGTCATGACAAAAGTAGCCATTTTAGACTGATACATGCCTCAGACGACATTTTATTGTCATAATATTAATTACATGTATCAAATTTAAATAGAAAATTGAGTGAATATCTCAAAACTACCCTTCTAATTTTGTTCTGAAACACTATACAATAAAATGCAGTTTCCAGAGGGGCTTTCACTACTACTACAAAGAGGGACCACCAGCAGTCTATGGAACTGGTATTGAAGGGAACTTCCCCTGTTGGTGATTTGCTCCATGTGCTTTGTCGTATAGGATTAATGACTGCACATTACCATGTATGAAATGACTCATCATGACTTTTGAAGTACCAGAGTCCCCTTTGTCCAATTTGACATGAAACACTATGTTAAACAATGTTTTTTTTTTTTTTTTAAAAAGTGCATTTCTGAAAATAGACACACTAATTTAGAGCACACTAGAAGAGTTCAGTAAGAGCAAGATGTTGCCATGGCACCATCTCGAGGACAGCAGTGCCGGTCCATATGAAGTAAACAGCTGAACTCTACCTCTTTAAAGCGCATCTTAAATATGACACCTCAGTCTAACCAGAAAGAGAAATGTCAGAGTGTTTTTAGCTCTGACCTTAAGACGAACGCACTAACAGTAAGTCTCTCCGGATAAGAGTCTGCTAAATGACTAAATTGTCAAATGTTAATATGCCTGCGCATCGTACAGTTCACAGATTATAGGGTCTTACAGGATGCAAATGTGTGTGTTTAAAAGTTGCTTTAAATGGCAACTTTCATTACGTTTCTCCAAAAAGGGTCTGTCATACAAAATATTTTCCTCTCCCGCTTGTATTCCACTTGAGAGAAAGGAGGTGGACTGAAGGTATCTCTGATTGTTCAGTTGGGTAGATTCACTGGGACCATAATTTGACATCAAGGAATCAGTGAAACATAATGCTTTGTTCTTCTGTGAAATATTTAGCTGTAAGTAATACAAATGATTTCCTGTATGTATGTCCACTCATGTTCTCATTTCTAACACACAGTGAATTATGAAAATGACCCAGTTTGATGTCTGATTACAGATTAGGTTCTGTGATTACGTGGGCATACAGCCATCTATAGGACACGTGTAATGAGAGGGATGTTATGGAAAAAGAGAAAGATATGGAGAGTGAGACATGGAGAGAGAGGGAGATATGGTGAGATAGAGAGATACAGAGAAAGAGAGAGATGTAGAGCGAGAGAGAGAGAGAGATGGCGAGAGATGGATAGATATGCAGAGAAAGAGAGGGATATGGAGAAAAAGAGAGAGATCCATTCCTCATCCATAGCTGTGCATGTTGCTTTTCCTGGAGAGTGACATTGTTTCCGGATTTTCAGATAAAATACACAGAAGACACGTTTTTTATTTTCTTCTTCATCACTCACTCACTGACTGAGCCATTTGAATCGTCCAATGACTGAATCCTCCATTAATCAATCAATCAATCAAATTTATTTATAAAGCCCTTTTTACATCAGCAGTTGTCACAAAGTGCTTTTACAAAACACCCGGCCTTAAAACCCCAAGGAGCAAACAACAGTAGTGTTGAATTTCAGTGGCTAGGAAAAACTCCCTAAGAAGGCCGAAATTTAGGAAGAAACCTAGAGAGGACCCAGGCTCAGAGGGGT
>JACXGI010013175.1:0-21322 GCA_016801175.1 Esox masquinongy | reverse complement strand
GTGTGTGTGTGTGTGTGTGTGTGTGTGTGTGTGTGTGTGTGTGTGTGTGTGTGTCTGTGAACAAATGACAGGGTCTAAAATAGTTGTCTTTCACCGAACCCGCGAAGGGCATTTTACAAAGTTACAAAACAGCGAGGACCAACATCCTAGAACTTTCTTTATGTACTTACTCAACAACCATTTCTATGGGATCATGAACCTGAAAGGTTTTATAACGGTGTCATATGAGTGAGTGGTGTCATGCAGGTTTTAACACCCATGGTGATCATAGTTGTAAACGCAGCTGTAGTGAATGTCTTCATACAGATTGTCATACCCAGCCTCGGAACACAAAGCAGTGCCCGGACTGTAAGCGGATATGTTATTCTGGCTTTTGTTACAGCCATCATAAAGTCTTGAAGTTCCACAAAGTTGCAGGTCGTTTGGTTAGCAGGTGTGAACACAAGAAATACAGTGTTGATTGTGGTCATCAATATACCGTTAGTATTACCAACTACAAAGCCCACAAGTGCATGGCTAACGTGTCCCAACTGTAACATGGACCTGACTGTTGAAATGAATCATCAATGTTTCATAAAACCCTCTAAACCCAAGGAACCCAGTGAGCGCTACATATTTTATGATTTTGAGACAATTACCAATCCTGCGAACGGCATACACACTGCAAATGTTGTGCTTGCAATAAGCTTTGATAACAAGACGTGGTGCTCAGTCAGAGATGGTTGTGTCGCTGCTTTTTTCCAAAAGTTTAGGTTGACTACACCTTTATAGCACACAAATCGAAAGGTTTTGATGGTTACATCTTGATGCAACACCTTGCTAACAATGGTATTGGAATGACACTTATTGTTAATGGTAGCAAGTTCATGATTTTTACAGACAGCACATTCAATCAGACATATATTGCTTGTCATTGCTTCCTACCGATGTTGGCGGCTTTGCCACGTGCTATGGGTTTTAAGGATTCGGAAAAAGGCTACTTTCCTTATAAGTTTAACGTCAAGGAGAATGAGAACTATGTTGGCCCCCATCCAGAACCATATTACTACGGTGTGAATACCATGATGGCTAAAGAAAAAGATGAGTTTTTGCAATTGTACAAAACGTTTTCCGCAGAACCCATTAACCCAGTAACTCAGGTAAAACATTTTGTGAAAATGTTGCTGGATAATGCTGATGTTGTTTTCTCCAAAGAAATTCAGAATATAGACTGGGTTTATTCATGTTGGCAACCGTTGTATGGAGAAATGTTGAAGTTGAGAGAAATTACTTATAGGTTTACCAGCATCATTGTGTGATGACAATCTGTTACCAATTAAAAACAACCTTTTAATTATTGACGATTTAATGAAGTGCATCAGAGAGTTTGGAGATGGAGAGAGTTTACACACAGTATTCACACCACTGTAACCTGAGTGCCATTTACCTTGTCCAAAACATGTTTGTTAAAGGCAAATCTAGTAGAACTATTAACTTGAACACAAATTATCTCATCTTGTTTAAAAATCCACGTGACAATCAGCAAATTAATATTTTAGGAAGACTAATATACACTGGCCTTTCTTGGTTCTTTATGGGGAGTTTTAAAGATGCAACACCCATCCTTCGGTTATTTCTTATAGACTTTAAGGCTACAACTCCAGAAGATTACCGTCTGAGGACAGGATTGTTTTCCGAGAATTGGCCTGTTGTGTAGGTTTCTAAGAATGTTTAATCATGTCTAAACACATTCGTAGAAATCTACCACTTTTAAAGAAGCTATTTAAGGCTTCAGCGAGTCAACGAAAAGTTCTTTTAGAAACTGATTCCACAGAACTCATTCTATTACTCTGTGAAATTGCTCTTAATCTAAGGCGCTGTAATATACCCTTGACAGAATCACAGCTGTGTAAAGTGAAGAGAGAAAACTCAAACATTATATACAGTATATGTCTAGAAAGAACACTTCAGTCGCAAAGAAAAGAAAAACATCAACCAATCTGGAGGATTCCTAATTCCCTTACTTAGCACAGAAGTGCCATTCCTCACCAGTCTAATTGCATCGAGACACAGTTAAACAACATGGAACACACTCAGAAAATGTTTCTGGTGCTAGAACATTAGTTAGAAAGACTGCAAGAATCCAAAACAACTAGCACCGATATAAGACAATCTGTAGAAAATGAGTTGGACTCATCGATATGCAATTTTCTGTTGTAGACTGATATGAATTTACATGAAAAAGCTGAAAGATACTCTGCCATTTTACAAAGATTCTTGACTGTTGTTAGACAGGGGGAGCTTGACACAAATACACTGACTTTAAGTCTACCTGGGTCTGAGACTGGGGGTGAAGTAGTAAACATGACTGAGTCTAATCAAACCGCTGACCGAAATGTTAACCTTGTTGATGAAATTTTGGACAATGTGCCTGTGAGGGGTAGGACAAATGTTGAATATATTCTAAATAGAATGCTCAGGTCTAAAGATTTGACTATATAGACTTCAAACAGAGAATTTATCTTCAAAGGAGAGGTCATTAAGAGTTCACACCTGTTGAAAGTGTGACAGCTACCACCAAAATTGCTGATGCTAGAAGGCCTTTGGGGTGGGGGGAGTTTTTAGAGGCCATGTGCATGTCTCAACATGCCTTTTACAACTATTCCAAATGATCTTGTAAGATGTAAAATCAAATTGTAAAAACAAATGCCTGGCGACACAACTGGATTATTTAGCCACATCCCGGGCACCTACTTCCAGTATTACTCCCCCCGCAACTGATTAACAATGAACCAAAGCCTTCTTTGTATCCCCTACCATAGACCCCACACAATGACTTCCATTTTAATGTGTTTTTTTTTATTTTTTTTTTACGTTTTTAAATAATTTCTGATTCTTTATCAAAGTGTATGTTTAGTCTTGACTAATTGTTGTATGCATAATACTATGTAAACATCGATGTTGTTTTACAATTGCCTGTATTTTTGAATAATACAGCAGGCATAATATATACTTTTAACTGTCTATTTTATTAACAACCATGACAAAAATGAAATGATTCACAAGATTGAGCATGCTGTATACAATTAAACATTTGTCTATCACGCTTACTCTGATACATCTGAGATACAAACTTGGAGACTAAAATATAATTTTTTCGTAAATCATCAGTATAAAAAGACAACATCTTTGTAACTCAAACCTCTTGTAATTTCATAGAGAAAGAACACGCAATGCTGTCCACAAGTGGTCGAAATCACATACTGGACTTGTTTTGAGCTGTATTCCACACTCTCACATGTTTGCAGAAATGCCTTGATTGACTTCAGAAAATACATAAAATCTGGGGAGTTTCCAAAACTGCCATAAAACCTTCCGACGCCGTTGTCTGTGATGTAAATAGCCAGCCGATGTTCTTCGGGGTGGTCACTCGGGTGTGTATTAACAGTCATCATTGAGGCAACATCTTGGACAGGTCCACCGGGTAGTTGGTCGCATGCCAGCACACGGTACAAATTAGTCCTATATGAAAATTGGTTCACCATGCCGGTCAGCTTTGCGGTATTCATGTATCTATTTGGGTAATGTTTCCTAATAGTGGTCAACAATGACTTTCCTCTGGTTGGACACTTCGATAATGGAGTCAAAAATGGAATAAACAAATTAATTGTGAGGGGTAGTGCTTGACTGAACCTCATCTCAAGTCGGACATTCCCAGACTTAATCAGGGATAGGTGCTGACCGCATTCCTCATCTGGTGCACAGTTGAATGCATAAAGAGCATAGCCGTGTAAGAAGTGAGAGCGGTCAATAGTCATGGCTTGGTCCTTTAGGCGTTTCCCTGAAGCTAGGGCTAATTGGTAAAATTCACGCACTGCTGATCTTGATGTGTAATCTGGTTGGAATGGTTTGCTAGGAAATTTTTGACCGTCCACATACATACCCATAAACTCCAAATTATAATGTTTGAAATTAAATTGATTTTTGGTAACACTTTACTTGAAGTGTAGTGTCATAACATGGTCAAAACTCTGTCATAACCATGTCATAATGCGTCATGTCAGCTGACATATCCTGTCATAACATGGTCATGACACTGTAATGACACATATTTTGAAATATTGACATCTATTGCGTTTTTTTATGACTGGTAATGACACCTACGCATGTCTATCAAAACATAACAAACCATTCTGTAACACCAGTCTTCTAGACAGTATTTTTATAATACATTTCATTATAAATGCTATATATCAATATAATTATGCCTAGAGTGATGTCAGATATTTACCATCCCTAATGCAACGTTTCTCATGACTAGGATGCCAGCAGTAGATTTCAGGAGCAGGACTTGACATTCTCTTTGTGACTAATGACCAACATGAGGGCACGTACAGCTTAGTGATAGGCCTATCTGGTTCCAATGATTATGGTCATAAAGCTTCTTTTGTATTGTCATATACTGTATTGTGTCAGTTCAAGTAAAGTCAAACAGGATGGTAATAATGCTACAGTATCATGACATTTAATTTCATAAACTGTATTTTGTCAGTTTCAGTAGTGACACAGGATGGTCATAATGCTATCATGACATTATTATAAACTGTATTTCCTCAGTTCAAGTAAATGTTTAGTTATTTTTTCAAAATAAAATGACAGGAGGGTCATGGCACATGACTTTCTATAGTACTGTATAAAATCTACACTAACATCAATGGCATGACAAGCATGGTCTCCTTTTGTCTAAAGTTAAGGTTATATATACAGCTCTGGAAAAAATTTATTGACCACTCCTAATTTTTCTTAAATCAGCATCTCTACATGTATGGCAGCCATTCCATTCCAGTGTCTGTTAAATTCCAACACAGGCACACCTCATTTTACTTAATGAGGTACTGATTAGGTGATTACCTGAACCAAATCTAATTTAACGAGGAAAAGTATAAAAACCACTGCTCTGGTCATCACTATCCTCTTACAATAGGACCAGCTGGATGGCAAAAAAAAAGCACAAGTAGTACCTCAAATGTAATTTTAATTAAAAAATAACTATTCAGCATAACAAAAGTGTTGAAAAGAAAAGCTTTAATTGAGGAAAAGAAGGGTTAAATTTTGGCTTTACTGGCAGAGGGATACAGTGAGCGTCAGGTTGCTTCCATCCTGAAAATTTCAAAGACGGCGGTTCATAAGAACAAGGTCAAGCAACAGACATTGGGGACAACAAAGCTACAGACTGGCAGAGGGCGAAAACAACTGTCCACTGACCGAGTTGACCGTCAACTCAGTCAAATGTCACTCAACAACCGTAGGATGACATCAAATGACCTACAAAAAGAATGGCAAACAGCAGCTGGGGTGAAGTACACGGCGAGGACGGTTCGAAACAGGCTCCTAGGGGCAGGGCTGAAGTCGTACAAAGCTAGAAAAAAGCCCTTCATCAATGAGAAGCAAAGAAGAGCCAGGCTGAAGTTTGCAAAAGACCATAAGGACCGTAGAGGAATGTAGTAAGGTCATCTCTGACGAGTGAAATTATCAGCTTTGCCCAACACCTGGTCATCTAATGGTTAGACGGGGACCTGGAGAGGCCTACAAGCTACAGTGTCTCGCACCCACTGTGAAATTTGGTGGAGGATCGGTGATGATCTGGGGATGCTTCAGCAAGGCTGGAATCGGGCAGATTTGTCTTTGTGAAGCATACATGAATCAAGCCAAGTACAAGGTTATCCTGGAAGAACACCTGCTTCCTTCTGCTCTGACAATGTTCCCCAACTCTGAGAATTGTTTTTTCCAGCAGGACAATGCTCCATGCCACACAGCCAGGTCAATCAAGGTGTGGATGGAGGACCATCAGATCAAGACCCTGTCATGGCCAGCCCAATCTCCAGACCTGAACCCCATTGAAAACCTCTGGAATTTGATCAAGAGGAAGATGGATGGTCACAAACCATCAAACAAAGCCGAGCTATTTGAATTTTTGTGCCAGGAGTGGCATAAAGTCACCCAACAGCAATGTGACAGACTGGTGGAGTGTCACGGTACGGTGAGCACCAGCGCCACCGTTCCATGCACTCAGTTCCCATCACTCACGAACACATCCCGGACTTGTTTTGTTGTCACATGTCTTTATCATGCACACCAGGTCCCTATCACATCATTTGTAAGTGTTTAAATGTTTCCCCTCTGCTCCCCGCATTTGTGGATCATTGTTGCTTGTCGTCGTGTTTGTTGGTGAGTGTTGGCTGTGTTAACTGTTTGGATATTTGTTATAAGACGCATGTTGCACATTTTTATTTCATTCAGTTTAGCATTATCGTCCGTTCGTTGTTTGGTTTTGGTTTGTTTGTATTAAAACCCACGAACGTGAGAATGCCTGCGCGTGGTTCCTACCCCACACTACACCTGAATCGTGACATGTAGAGTATGCCAAGACGCATGAAAGCTGTGATTAAAAATCAGTGTTATTCCAACAAACATTGATTTCTGAACTCTTCCTAAGTTAAAACATCAGTATTTTGTTGTTGAAAAATGAATATGAAATTGTTTTCTTTGCATTATTTGAGGTCTGAAAACAATGCTCTGCAAACAAATACTCTAAATGACAATATTTTTATTTGGAATTTGGGAGTAATGTTGTCAGGAGTTTATAGAATAAAACAAATCTGTTCATTTTACTCAAACACATACCTATTAATAGTAAAACCAGAGAAACTGATTTTGCAATGGTCTCTTAATTATATATATACACACATGCACGCACGAATGTATACACACTACTGTTCAAAAGTTAGGGGTCACTTATAAATGTTCTTATTTTCGAAATAAAATGGCCAGAAACAAAGAACGTTATGAAACTCGACAGTCTATTCTTGTTCTGAGAAATGAAGGCTATTCCATGCGGGAAATTGCCAAGAAATCTCGTACAATGCTGTGTACTACTCCCTTCACGGAACAGGGCAAACTGGCTCTAACCAGAATACAAAGAGTGGGACAACTGAGCAAGACAACAAATACATTTGTGTCAAGTTAGAAAAGCAATGCTATCAGTCAAATTCATCTTCAACCTTTGGTAAATGTTTTTTTTCTCTTTTTTGGCAAATAAATTACACTCAAAATATGAGTGCATGGAGGTAGAGAGAGTCTGTAATCATAACTGTACAAATAAAAAAATAAAAGCGTACAAAAAGGACAGTTACGCTTAATGGATAGTGAAAAAGGCAACCAGATGAATTGCTAAACAAAAGATCCACAAGGCATAACACAGAGAGGAGTTTCTGGAAATATACAAAACATTTTCGCCTTGTGAATAAACTACAAAAAGGCATTAATTCAAACGCTAGTGTATAGGTCCAGACTCATGGTTTAAGCACATGCATCCTTTGTCCATGAATAAGCTATGAAAAAAACGAGAGTTTTGGGAAAAATACAACGTCCTTTTTTCCATGTGAATAGGCTACAAAAACAGTGCGTCTTTGCAGATTTCTCCCGGGGGTTCTAGTGGGGCTAATGAGTGGATCTCAACACCAGTACATAGGTCCAGTCTCCTTGTTTAAGCACATGCATCATGTGTCTATAGCTGACATGAATAGGGTATCGAAAAACCGAGAGGAGTTTGGGGAAAAATACAACATCCTTTTTTCCATGTGAGTAGGCTACAAAAACGGAGCATCTTTGCAGATTTCTCACGGGGGTTCTAGTGGGGCTAACGAGTTGATTTCAATGCCAGTGCATAGGTCCAGTCTACTTATTTAAGCACATGCATTGTTTGTCTATAAGTGACATGAATAAGGTATCGAAAAACCGAGAGGGTTCTCTGGAAAAATACAACTTCAGTTTCGCCTAGTGAATACGATATTATCATGTGTATTATCAACATGATATCAATATTTCATTTTTAAATATCACGGTTATTGTCAGTACCGGTATATCGTGACACCCCTAGTCTCAACCCTTTTGTGATGTTGTGGGAGCAGAATGCTTATGAACCTGATGGTACATAAGAAGTGTCCATCAAGCCAATCCAACCTGTAGGAGGTGCTTCAGGAAGCATGGGGTGAAATCTATTCAGATTACCTCAACAATTTGACTACTTGAATGCCAAATGTCAGCAAGGCTGAAAAAGCTGCAAATGGAGGATTCTTTGACGAAAGCAAAGTTTAAAGGAAAATTATTAATTAAAAATTAATTAAAATGCATTGTTTCTAACCTTGTCTATGACTATTTCCAATTCATTTTGCTATATTTTCTATTAAAATTAATGTAAAGTATGTTTCCATGGAAAACAAGGACATTTATAAGTGACTCCAAACATTAGTTTAATGGTAGTGTACACACACACACACACACACACACACACACACACACACTTATAAAAAATAAAAACCTAAACAGGAGTTTTGAGAGAATCAATCTAATCTTTACTGTGTCTGACTTCTTGCTAAACTTCTTACTGTTAACTGGAGATGCTATAGGGAGGCTGGAGTGTTGAACATTGCAATATTACATATACATCAAATAATTCACATAAATTACCCAATGACACAGCTGTTTCCTCAACCAGTAAAATGTCTATGGACAATGCTATGGATAGCATTCAATACTTCTGCGGCCTCTGGTGTATTTATCCTCACCTTCTTTTTTCTATGATCCATTCTGAAAACGTCAGAAAAAGTTATTAATGAATAATGAAATTAAATACAGTTTGATTTCAGGCATCCTTACATTTACATGATCTATGTATTAACTCCATGCAATTTCCTGGGACGAGCTAACAAAATAATCAAATGTTTGCTGCAATGCATACATCCTAGTTAACATAATTAGCTACACATGGTACTATTATATATTATATACTATAGTAATATTTTTTTAATTACAAGTATATGCATTTGTATTTAAAAAACGACCTCAGCTTTTATATCCAGAAATCTAGAACCGTGAAAGGTGTTCAGTGTTTTGCGGTTGAACCCAGTTATTGATGGGCACAGACCAGATTTTGCAAACAAAGCTGTCTGAATTTTGGCCGTGTAGGGTTCATATTAGCAATTTGTCACAGGAGAAACAACATTACTATAATCATACAGACCAGAAAGGCCTATCACCAAGTTGTACATGGCCTTATGTTGGTCGTTAGTCACAAAGAGGATGTCTCACGTTGATCATTGTTCACAAAGTCGATGTCATGTCCTGCTCCTAAAGCAGGATGCCATGTCCTGCTCTACTAGTGCTCTGGCATCCTATTCATGAGAAACAAAGCAAGGGGAAGGTGACAAACTACAGTTTATGAAAATGTCATGATAGCATTATGACCATCCTGTGTCACTTTACATGAACTGACAAAATACAGTTTATGACAATACAAAAGAAGCATTATGACCATAATCATTGGAAGCAGATAGGGCTATCACCTAGCTGTACATGCCTTTATGTTGGTCAGTAGTCACAAAGAGGATGTCATGTCCTGTCATGAAATCTACTGCTGGCATCCGAGTCATGAGAAACATTGCATTGGGGAAGATAAATATCTGACATCACTTCATGCATGATTATATTTATATATAGTATTTATAATGAAATGTAATATAAAATACTGTTTATAAGAAGACAGTTGTTACAGAATGGTTTATGTTTTGATAGACTTGTGTAGGTGTCATAACTAGTCATAAACAAAACACAATATATGTCATAATATTTCAAAATATATATGTGTCATTGCAGTGCTGTGACCATGTTATGACAGGATATGTGAGCTGACATGACACATTTTGACATGGTTATGACAGAGTTATGACCATGTTATGACACTACACTTCAAGTAAAGTGTTACCGGATTTTGTATATAACTGCCTGTCAATAAAACTGTCAATGTCCACCAATCCAATGACAATGCATTTTGTTAGGGGCCCTAAAAATAGGTTTTCCTGGTTTCAAACACGACTCCCTGTGAGTAAACTAAAAGTCTTCATGCACACCCTTTCAATTGGGTACTCTGCATTGGTCGAAAGTAGCTTGTGTGTGTCCTAGTTTAATGGCTGGTGATACAGTCACTTTCTTGACAAAGAGTGATGCAGATAATATATGCAGATGATAACGCACATCCCTTGCCACCATAAGGCAGAACTTGTCTTTATAGCGTACCATCCTAACCTTTATGTCCACGCCATTTAACATGAGTTTCTCTTGAAAGAAGAAATCGCTATGAACAGGGCCGATCATTTCGAATATCGTAGTACTCGCTGAATAGGCAGCCCTTTTCATTAGTCATTTGTTATCTCCTGCAGAGTCCGTAACATCCATGGAGCCTGCGGTGTCCTTGAAAAACAAATCGGCTGAAAATTGTGTCTTCAAAGTATCACTTCCATAATTCAGAATGCCCTCTTTAACAGCTCTCTAGGGGTATGTGTTGCTACTCTGACTAATTAAACGATCACCCAAGGAGACGTCCACTTGTGAAAATAGAGGGGCTATCGGGTAGTTGATAACCCTAACACTGGCTCCAGCATCAATATTAGTCCCATCTGGTTTAGTGACTTTTACACGTAGGTACACTAAAGTATTGTTCAGATCAATGTAATCTTCACCATTTCCAGCAATAAAGAACTCCAGAGGGGCTGTCTGATATTGCAGATAGGGTTGGTATTTCAACGTATGTATTTTTCTCAATAGATGTCTGTGTGAAATGAACTGTGAATAAATTCAACTCAGTTAACATAGCAACACCAGACATATGGTGTATTAGTGCCATCTTCCTTTAAAACATTTTTTTAACCAGTCTCGCTGTGTTCTCTTTGAGTGTCCTTTGAGCGATATGTTTTCTTTTAACAGCGGCTCTTGTTTTTGTCACAATCTTGCGTTTTTTACTCTTTGATAGGCTCCTCCTACCATGTGGTCTCTTTCTAACACCTCGAGTCATAACCATCAATCCTGAGCCACCATTTTCCTATGATGTTGTAATAACTGGTGATGAGTTCAGATTTCCAAATTTTGTCATGTTTCAAGTCATGTAGTGCAAATGCATTTTCACCCTATGTAAAAGTCTTCCACGTATGTGGGTATTGGAATTCTATCAAATACACTTCCCCAGTCACCTTTGAAATCTATACCTTTGGCAAATTTTGTGGTATAGCACAAACTTGAATTGTTTGGATAGATATGCTTCGACAAGTTACTAGGCTGCGTTATGTAGAAACCGCTGTCACCTATGCTGATCGCAGTCGGTGTAAATTACCATCCAGCAAATCCTAGTGTTTTTATTCTGTTTGTAGGTCAAGGACTTGTTCCGATCCTATCCTACTGTTGAATATCTCAGGCCAACCAAGCCATTTCACGAGAGACTCATCTTCTTCCCTTTCTGTACTTTTTCATCCAGAACTGCTTCCACTTTAAA
The DNA here is from genome assembly GCA_016801175.1 of Esox masquinongy. Classification (NCBI taxonomy): domain Eukaryota; kingdom Metazoa; phylum Chordata; class Actinopteri; order Esociformes; family Esocidae; genus Esox; species Esox masquinongy. The sequence goes on along the minus strand of JACXGI010013175.1, from coordinate 9,960 downwards.
ACTTCTATCCTTAGCTATGATTATTTTCAGTAATTCCTGTTCATAAAAGGTCCCAACGATCACATCACCATTGTAATCTTTTATCCTATATATAGGAGGCACCTTAGGAATGCATTCCGTTATTGTAAAATATTCATCTGGGTACCCATTTTCATAACCCTTCGTAAACGCCCCTCTCAACTTTGAGAGTCTAACAGTATCCCCAACTCGGAACGTGTAACTTTGATTACCATTTCTCATCATTGTTGTACCATACAGGTTCTTGAGAACTAGTCTAACATTTTCTTCACAAACATAAACAGGCTTCATCTTAATAGACCTATGGTAGCTATGATTGTAACTGTTAACCAAGTCTTGAATCACATCAACATAACGATGTGTGTTGATAGCCGTGAGATACCGCCACATTTGTGATTTAATTGTTTTATTAAATCTCGCAACAATACTCACATTGACATCATTCCCTGTAGCAAAATGTTTTATTTGTACTTCTTCATTAACAATTCAAAATGTGAATAACAAACTCCTTCCCCTTGTCCATTTGGACTATTTTGGGGGTTCTTTTAATGTCTTCAAATGCATGCTTCACCTCGATAGTGCTTTTATTTCTCAGCACACAAATCCACACGCATTTACTTAACACATCTATACATGTTAACATACATTTCACGTTATCATTTTCCACACTATAAGCACTCATGTCGACCAAATCTAGCTGAAATTGTGAATTTATATCATGAACAATAACTCTATTTTTTTGAAAATTAATAGCTACAGGCCTGTGTAGCCTGTATGTATCCTGGGCCAATAGCCAATCATTTGCCACACCATTTTTGAGGATCTCCCCAGTTTTCTCCAAGTACAATCTTTTCAAACCTTCTCTACCCACGTAAGCACATGGGTTTAACGGGTCATAGTAAATACTTTTCATAACCTGTTCAGACACTGTAGAGCATTGGGCCAGTAATGAGAAGTAATACACGTTTAACATTGTTGTATTCAAGTCTTTGGCATACACAATGTCCTAGAATTTCTGAAAAGAGACACATACATTAAGATTTCTTTTGTCTCTTTGGTTTCGTCACACAAGACTGCCTTGCATACAGTTTTCACATTACCTTGATCCATGTATTCATCCATATTCTCACTCAGTCACAGTGTGATGTACGGCTCCGACTTGAGTTCGTGCAGAAAGTTTTTAGCTGCCATGTGAATTTTGGTCAGCAGTGCTTGAAAACCACATGCATTCAATGCCTTGACCAGCACGTTTTAGTCGCGATGTTAAAACTGCCTCCACAATATCATCATAATGGGTTTCAAAAAAATAATCGGGCAGGTCGAGACAAGAATGTCTTCTCTGGTCCGGTGGTCCACTTCACATCCGATGCATGCTTTGAGGAGAATAGCTGCAACAACGTTTTCCAGACAAGAGTTATCATACCCAGTGTTGCTTTGATGATCTTTAAAACCCGTGGTGCAAAGCATTTGTCCATTTTGTGATAACTCTAGTCAACATTTGACAGGTATGATAGATTAAGAGGTCCTAGCTAAGCGTCAAGCCAATGGTAGTTTCTTGGTGGGTAAGACGGTTGAGTCAAGGGGTCAGGGCCCGGGAAAACATAGCCGGATTCAGCATTGTCATCCAAGGTGTCACACAGTTCTTCAATCTCTGGTTGGTTGTATTCTTGAGACAAGTCTGCCGGTTGCTTGATAGTCACAGACGGACTGTCTGTTTTTATTCTGTGTTGAGGATTGTGTTAGCGTAAGGCGGGGCTTCAGTGTTGTGCGTCAGTCAAACAGTGCACAGTCGCAGTCACACTCTAACATACCAACATTGTCCGGAAATAGCTCCAGTCTAACAGAGTCATACTGCTTCATTCTTTCAATGACTTTAAACGACACATCTACCATATTATGTATGCCCTGCTTAGGCCCCAAATAAAACACTTTTCGAAAAGTGTGCCATAAACTAGCAGGAAAGGTCATTTTGATCAGTCAAACCCTGTTTAAACACCTCCCCTTCAGACAAGTCATAAAATGCGACTTCTGGCATCTTGGGGTTGAAAATGTATCCACCAATTCGCCCGTCTTCCTGCTTCCACTCCTGTGCTAACATATCCTGATGTAGTTGATGAATTCGAGCTAAACACCGCATCGGTTTCTTTGGAGGTGGCATCTTCATCATGTCATCACCACCCAAATGTATTCTCTTGCCGACTTGCTGTGCAGCAGTTAAAGCTGTTAAGCTTCACCGGTGTTTCAAACTCAGTGTTGATCACTGTAGAATCCACCATTTTCGTTTTGTAATGTACACGTAGGTTTACTCAGGCTAGTCTAAATGACCAACACCCGGGGTCTGTGTGGTTTAAATACACACACCACACCAGCCACCTACAGTGGATATAAAAAGTCTACACACCCCTGTTAAAAAGCCAGGTTCTTGTGATGTAAAAGAATGAGACAAAGATAAATCATGTCAGAACTTTTTCCACCTTTAATGTGACTTATAACGTGAACAATTCAATTGAAAAACAAGCTGAAATCTTCAAGGGGGAAAAATAAAAAACTCACAATAACCTGGTTGCATAAGTGTGCACATCATTAAACTAATACTATGTTGAAGCACCTTTTGATTTTATTACAGCACTCAGTCTTTTTGGGTAGGAGTCTATTAGCATGGCACATCTTGACATGGCAATATTTGCCCACTCTTCTTTGCAAAAGCGCTCCAAATCTGTCAGATTGCGAGGACATCTCCTGTGCACAGCCCTCTTCAGATCACCCCACAGATGTTCAATTGGATTCAGGTCTGGGCTCTGGATGGGCCATTCCAAAACGTTAATCTTCTTCTGGTGAAGCGATGCTTTTGTGGATTTGGATGTGTGCTTTGGGTCGTTGTCGTGCTGAAAGGTGAACTTCCTCTTCATTTTCAGCTTTCTAACAGATGCCTGAAGGTTCTGTGCCAAAATTGCCTGGTATTTGGAACTGTTCATAATTCCCTCCACCCTGACTAAGGCCTCGGTTCCAGCTGAAGATAAACAGCCCCAAAGCATGATGCTGCCACCACCATGCTTCACTGTGGGTATGGTGTTCTTTGGGTGATGTGCAGTGTTGTTTTTGCACCAAACATACCTTTTGTAATTATGGCCAAAAAGTTCAACCTTGGTTTCATCAGACCATAACACATTTTCCCACGTGCTTTTGGGGGACTTAATGTTTGTTTTTGCAAACTTCAGCCGGGCTTGGATGTTTTTCTTTGTTTCTTTACCCTTCTCCTGACTGATATCTTTCAACAATGAGATCCCTCTAATGCTTTGGAAGCTCTCTGCGGACCATGGCTTTTGCTCTGAGATGCAACTAAGAAAATGTCAGGAAAATCCTACTAGAACAGCTGAACTTTACTTGTGATTAATCAGAGTCACTTTAAATGATGGCAGGTGTGTAATGACTTCTATTTAACATGAGTTTGAATGTGATTGGTTAATTCTGAACACAGCCACATCCCCAGTTATAAGAGGGTGTGCACACTTATGCAACCAGGTTATTGTAAGATTTTTATTTTTAATTTTTCCCCCTCGAAGATTTCAGTTTGTTTTTCAATTGAATTGTTCATATTATAGGTCACATTAAGAGTGGAAAAAGTTCTGACATTATTTTTCTTTGTCTCATTCTTTTACACCACAAAAACCTGGCATTTTAACAGGGGTGTGTAGACTTTTTATATCCACTGTATGGCGTCGTGAAACATGAAAGGCACCACCCACTGGTTATATACCATCTGTACACACTTAGAACTTCAATTGCCTGTGGGATTAAACATTCCCAAACTCAGGCGCCCTATTGTTAAACACCAAACATCTCACTACATATTGTAACATCGAATGTCTGGGGAATATAACATTCCCGAACCCTGGCGCCCTATTGTTAAACAGCAAACTTATTGTTACTTATCCTACCATCGAATGTCTGGGGAATTCAACATTCCCGAACCCTGGAGCCCTATTGTTAAATATCAAAGCCATCATAAATTATAAACCACAGCCCCCCCACGCCATATTTCATCCCCCGGACATACATATGTCATACCGGAAGTTACAACCCCTAACATACATCACACAGGAAGTCCCACCTCCAAACCGGAAGTCCTGCCCTCCCGTCAATCAATCATCCAAAGTGAAAGAATAATCCCTATATTAACTACTAGTGTGCTATGTGTTGTGGGCATGCATTTAAGGGTGTGTTTGTGTGTGTGTGTGTGAGAGAGAGAATGTAATTATACATGCACAGTGTGTAAATCTAGATATGAGTGTGTATGTACACTCAAAAAAATTATTCTTGGCCCTCATTAGCATAATGCAATATTTTTAAGTATAATGTAACTGAAATGTATTAAATCAATAGTTTATTTATTCAAATAATAACATAACGTAAATACGCTTAGTATGAACAGACTGTAAACAAATCGAAATAACTTTATCTGAAGATATAATTTACTAGATCATAAGCAGGCCATGCGCATGTGCAAGAGTAAAACGAAACGTCAGTTAGTCAGCGGGGTGAACCAGGCCAGGGGGCGGAGCTACGGACTTGCATTATTCTGACCGAGCGGGAGCAGGACTGTTGTAGTGTGGCTTATAAGGTAAGTCCAATTTTTTGCCATCTGATATGTTGTAGCGTTGCAATATGTAATTTCAGATGCATATCAATTTAAAATGTGATTTATGTTTTACAAAGACTAATATAATTTTCAATATGTTCATTTTTGGCCTAATATATCTAAATCAAGTCCGTTCTAATCAAGTATAAAATGGTCAGTTTTTTTGCTAGCAAGCATGTGTCCCCTCTCCCAGCCTTTCTGTAACTTAGTTAGCTAACTACGAAGATGTGTTTTTCAGTAGGAGAGACATCAGTAGGAGAGACCTGTTTGACTTAATTACAGAGCAAAACACAAAAGCATAGTTGTACCCCCTCATCTACTTCAAAATGTGTGTGCTAGTGGCAGAACCAAAGACTAGCTATCTGTTCTAGGACCGTAAGGTTAGCTCTGAGTTTAGCTGTCAACAACACACATTAAACATTGCAAGCTAAAACATTGCCATATGGGAACAAGTGCCAAGTCTCCTTTTATAGTCCAAAGTGTCTCTATCCGTCATTTTTTCAGCTCAGAAAAGAATTCCTCTTTAAGCATGAAAGTTATCACTTTCAGATCTCCCTAACTCTAATTTCACTGTTTCTGTCATAGACAAATGCAGAATTCATGTGTATTACAACTTCGCCACTTCAAGCCAAGTTCCTGGCACAACTTGACAAATACACAGCTAACTTAAGGTCTTCAGCAATAGAGGTGGAGCTGCTGGAAGTAAGATCCGATTCCTCATGGCTCCGACAGCTAAGGCAAGTGCATTTTAAACTTTAGCATTATTTAGCCAAGTAAAATCTTTTTACCCCTTGTAACACTGGTTTTAACAGGGTTCCCCCATCCTTGAAAACCTAGAATTGTTCTATGCAGTTCACCATAGTTTTATACAAATCTGTACATAACTTGATGGGATCTTGCAAACAGACAAATGTAATGGGGAAAAACATGATTCTTATTCAACTCTGTGGGAGGTAATATTGCAGGTTTATCAAAATAATCCTCCAGATTTTATATCAGTAACCGGGTCCGACATAACAGATGGTCCAGGGCCAGTAAAGGTTTATGCAGGGCAAGTTGATTGACCAATCAGTCATGTCCTGGAAAAGTGTCGACTCAATATTTAGTATGCCTTCTTTTACAGAGAGAGGGCACTGACCTCAAGAGGGACTGTGTCCTTAGAAGTCTGTGTGTCTACCTCAGTGAGTACAGCAACACACTCATCAAGGAGTACTTGGTTAGTTATGGCATTTTACTGTGAGCTTTAAGTATTAAACTTGCAATGTTTTCCTTATTTCAAATGGTCAAATTTTTTTTCACCATTAGAACGTCAGCAGTGAGGAAGCAGAGAGAGAGATCGCACAGACCACCATGGGGAAGCTGAGAGAGAGATCGCACAGACCACCATGGGGCTTTACGTGATTCGCAAAGAAGGATGTTGGAGTGATTATTGAGGGTGCTTCAGTGAGCTCCCAAGTACAACACTGGAAAGTTGAGCTAGCCACATTATGGCTTGTTGGACATTGCCATTTTGATGACCTGGTACATCACTGGAATGAAGCCCCCTCAGTAGTTCATGGGGTTTAAAAAACAAACACTAGTACAGCTTGTTTTTTGTTGTTGTTGCTGCATCTACTATTGCCACATTCATTGTGTGAACTTGCTGATTCTTAAGATCTTTTGTTGGAGGGATGGAGCATTTGGTGGAGGAAACTGCTCTTGGACCCTGTGGCCATTTTTTGCTTTGAGATACTATTATCTTTGTCACATGAAGATTGAAAGGAATAACGGCTTTCAAGAACCGACTGTTAGATTAATCATTTATTTGTTCAGCAGGTGACAGAAAGTATCAACGGGGGACTTTTAATTCAAATGAAAATGTATTTGAATTACCACTTTAAATGCTACTAAGTGACAACTAAGATACCTCAGTGAAAGTCAGTCTGGAAACTGAAGGATACAATGGACAAATGTAATATCATCAGGGGTTATTTGATGATGCCATCTAGGGAGGGTTTTAAGATGAAGTGTTACTCACTTCCAAATGGTATGTTTGCTTATTAGTGATGGAATGTATTTTTGTAGTTTCATCTTTGATGTAATGATAAGTCTTGTACCTTCATTCTCATTTGTGGTATTAACACCCTGATTTTTTCCTATTTGTCAAATGATCATGTTCCTTAAAATTATGGTGTTGAATTTTAAAAATGTGCATTTTACATTGTTAATCTTATTACATTTCTCAGATAGAGTAATATTTTTCAAGTTATTGAATACAGTGAAAAGCCTTATGCCTTTTCTCAAATGCTTTTAGCGTTTCTTGGCTATTGCAGGCCTTGCTGATGGATCCCTTTCTTTTAAATTGCTAATGGAAAAAATACATTTAAAGTATTTGTAATTTTGAAATGCATTTAAATGGATCTGGCAATAAAAGTTTTCAGATCTGTTGCTTTGTGATATATTATAAGTTAGCATCACCAATTGAAATGCATTGTCTTTATGTATAATACTTGAATAAGCACATTGTTTATGTAGAAGTTCCCCTGTACTTTATATGTAGTAATTGAATAAACACAATGTTTATGTAAAAGTTTGCATTAATTAAATTTAATCAAATCTGAAAAGGTTATTTAATTTATACACACAAACTCAACATGATAGAAAAACATTGCATTTAATGTGACCCTTTACAATTAACTTATGTAATAAAATATGATGGAAAATTTACATGTAATTGAAATACTTAAAAGTTAACGTTTTTGGCATAATTATTTTTTTGAGTATATGTAGTGTGGATGTTTAGGCATACATGTTATATTGAGCTTTCACAATTCTGCAAGGAAGAATAGGGTGGTGACTTTTTATACCCACTGTATATACAGTGGATATAAAAAGTCTACAGACCCCTGTGAAAATGCCAGGTTTTTGTGATGTAAAAGAATGAGACAAAGATAAACCATGTCAGAACTTTTTCCACATTTAATGTGACCTATAATGTGAACAATTCAATTGAAAAACAAACTGAAATCTTCGAGGGGGAAAAATGAAAAATAAAAAACTTACAATAACCTGGTTGCATAAGTGTGCACACCCTCTTATAACTGGGGATGTGGCTGTGTTCAGAATTAACCAATAACATTCAAACTCATGTTAAATAGAGGTCATTACACACCTGCCATCATTTAAAGTGACTCTGATTAATCACAAATAAAGTTCAGCTGTTCTAGTAGGATTTTCCTGACATTTTCTTAGTTGCATCTCACAGCAAAAGCCATGGTCCGCAGAGAGCTTCCAAAGCATCAGAGGGATCTCATTGTTGAACGATATCAGTCAGGAGAAGGGTAAAAAAGAATTTCCAAAGCATTAGATATACCATGGAACACAGTGAAGACAGTCATCATCAAGTGGAGAAGATATGGCACAACAGAGACATTACCAAGAACTGGACATCCCTCCAAAATTGATGAAAAGATGAGAAGAAAGCTGGTCAGGGAGGCTTCCAAGAGGCCTACAGCAACATTAAAGGAACTGCAGGAATTTCTGGCAAGTACTGGCTGTGTGCTATATGTGGCAAAAATCTCCCATATTCTTCATATGAATGGGCTGTGGGGTAGGGTAGCAAGACGGAAGACTTTTCTAACAAAGAAAAACATCCAAGCCCGGCTGAAGTTTGCAAAAACAAACATCAAGTCCCTCAAAAGCACGTGGGAAAATGTGTTATGGTCTGATGAAACGAAGGTTGAACTTTTTGGCCATAATTCCAAAAGGTATGTTTGGCGCAAAATCAACACTGCACATCACCCAAAGAACACCATACCCACAGTGAAGCATGGTGGTGGCAGCATCATGCTTTGGGGCTGTTTTTCTTCAGCTGGAACCGGGGCCTTAGTCAGGGTGGAGGGAATTATGAGCAGTTCCTAATACCAGGCAATTTTGGCACAAAACCTTCAGTCGTACGTTAGAAAGCTGAAGATGAAGAGGAAGTTCACCTTTCAGCACGACAACGACCCAAAGCACACATCCAAATCCACAAAAGCATCGCTTCACCAGAAGAAGATTAACGTTTTGGAATGGCCCATCCAGAGCCCAGACCTGAATCCAATTGAACATCTGTAGGGTGATCTGAAGAGGGCTGTGCACAGGAGATGTCCTCGCAATCTGACAGATTTGGAGTGCTTTTGCAAAGAAGAGTGGGCAAATATTGCCATGTCAAGATGTGCCATGCTAATAGACTCCTATCCAAAAAGACTGAGTGCTGTAATAAAATCAAAAGGTGGTTATTGTGAGTTTTTTATTTTTCCCCCACAAAGATTTCAGCTTGTTTTTCAATTGAATTGTTCACGTTATAAGTCACATTAAAGGTGGAAAAAGTTCTGACATGATTTATCTTTGTCTCATTCTTTTACATCACAAGAACCTGGCATTTTAACAGGGATGTGTAGACTTTTCCTATCCACTGTATATGGATGTAGGTACACTGTGTGTGTGTGTGTGTGTGTGTGTGTGTGTGTGTGTGGATGGTCCTGGCTATGGCGTTTTGCTCCGGAGTGGTCATTGGAAGTCAAACTCGGGAAGAATTTGCATTAAATGACAGTCATTTTGCTCATAGTTGTTCTATACTCTGTCATGGGGGGGGTCATGATGTTTCATATAGAAGACTTTTCACATTTTCAGCTGGGAATTTCAATTAGCAACCATTCCATTAATATTCCAACACACCACTAGGCCATTTGCATCCTATCATTCCCTTCTTCTCTGATGGGAGTTTTATGCTGTGTTGTTGTCACTGGCTATTTTCTTGTTATGTCGATCTGCCTATCTTCTTAAACATAACCTTCACTCAAGTTTACTGTCCATCAAGTACATTGTATGAAGAATTTTGTACATCACCAGTTGCCTCAAACTTCCCACATAGATTCTAACCCTTGAAGCCCAAATAGCAAGCAAATACATGTTGAGGTGTTAGAAACAACTCCCTAAAAATAAACTTGGCATTTGAGAAGCACAGAGACACGGACATTTATATTACTATTATTTTTATCTAAACATGCATAACAAAGTTTATTGCACTTACATTTTTACCTACACTGCACCATACCTCAATAACCTTTATGTCTAAATTTATCCTAGCCTTAATGCCTAATTCTAACCCTAACCAGTAATTTCTAACCCTAACCTAGTTGTAACTTTTGCCCAACATCAAACATTTCCTAACGTGTCACCTTTTTCAGATTTAACCAGAGTTTGGGGAAATTTTTGTCCCTATATAGTTAAGTCAGAAAAATACACACGCACACACACACCCACACGCACGCACGCACACA
>JACXGI010013174.1:0-21328 GCA_016801175.1 Esox masquinongy | reverse complement strand
AGGCGAGAGGTCAGAATACCGGCGGACAACAGAAGTACAGGCAGGGCTCAGGCAGAATAGTCGGGAACGGGCGATCGGTCGGTGCACGGATAGGCAGGACGAGAAACTGGTGAACGCGAGATGTGGCATGTAAACATGAACCATTGATCTGGCAGGGGAGAAGTGGCAGGGAGTTGTATTAATCTGCGTGATGATGAGGAGACTGGGGACAGGTGTGTGATTTGGTGATTGGTGACAGGTGTGTGATTTGGTGTGCACTGAGACTCAGGGGCGCGGGCGCCCTCTGCTGCGCGCTCGCGGAGGCGGGGACGTGACAAAATCCATGGTTCACGCATCAGATCTATATCATGGTATGAACATTGTTTGTCGGTTGCAACAGCAAAACCGTGACAGTAACGCCGTACTTCAAAGACAATACCGTGACACATTTTCTCTGACATATCGTGTTGGAAGTGAAAGTGATCATAGTAGTAACATGTATGAGTATATTGACAGCGTGAGGTACCAACTTGTTGGGCCATATTGAACTGAGATTTGACCGAAACAGGGGTTAGCATTGTCTAAAAAAGGGCAGCACACGATTGATTTCCTATGTGGAAATCAATAATCACACTGGATGCGAAGGGGGTGCCAAGGTGTGAAGTACTGGGGATTCATCGGCACCACCACTTACCACAGATTTTGAGGGGAGCCTCCAGCTCAAGCAGGATGGGCTGGCTGAGGAAGATCTCTCTGGACTTGATGCAGAGCCCCCTCACCTCAGCTTCTGACATCTGCACGATCTTCCCCGGGCGACATCCGCGCACTGATGCAGAGACAGACAGACAGGTTTAATGGCCAAGGGTGCCTGAACGTAAAAAGGCAAATTTCACTCATAAAATAAATTGTCAGACGTCTTCAGAAATAATGTAAAAGACAAAACCATTCCCAACAGCATTGGTGTCATCTTGCCACAGGACCACTTTAGAGGTCTCAAAACGCCTGACGAACTTCGCTTCGAAAGAGTACTGTCACTTATGAACTTAAGTCATTATGTCATTGACAGTGACTCTTCACTATTCGGCCGGGTGTATGTCATACATGCAGATGTTCTCTTCTGGCTTCTCTAAGCCTGTGATGTGATGGAGCAGTGCTACCCAGGACTGGCTAAAGGACTGAAGAGGGGTAAAGTGAAGGAGCACGGGGGGTAGAGTAGTCCAGTTTAGGATGCAAGAGCAGGTACCCGCACTCCCTTCGAGCATTTCAAGTCTGTTCACAATCACAACCAGACACTCTGGCCCAGTGTCTCAAGGGTTTTCATGAAACAGCCAAACAGGGTGAGTGTTTTGGGGGGAGCGCCAACACAACACAGCCATTCAGAATGACAAGGGCGAGGCTGGGACAGTCTAAGCGCCTCTTCTCACACTAGGGCAGTTTAGGATTCACGTGCTGTGGTTGTGGTTGTTGTGATTCACGTGCAACAATTAGGCCACACCCATTTAAATCGGCTACACGGAGAGAACAGGTGATGAGGTCAACGATATATTCAGTTGCCGGCAATGGGCACAATTCGTCGGACGTTTCTTCAGTCATAACCGAGAAAAAGGGTTTTCCTAGCATGCAGTTGAATCGCTGGAAACGCATTAAGCGGAAAATATTCAGTCTTAAAATAAACCTCAAATCTTATTCAGTCTAAAATATTTGGTATAAATATTCAGTATAAAATGTTAAGCGAAAAATATTCAGTCTTAAAGAAACTAAAAACGAATTCAGGCAGTTTGCCAAAAACACGCGAAACAGATTCATTGCCACATTTCTTCCTGAACGTGTGCTCCATTTTGTATTTCCCCTGCTACCCATTTAACTGTCACGGAAGACTGCAGATTAGACATGGGGTGCGGGCAGAGATTCCCTCCAGTCAAGGAGACACTGCATAGCCCTGGAAGAGTGGCCTGGTACCACGTGACCTGGCTATTTCTGCACGCAGACCTTAAACAAGCTGTATCAACACTCAGCCTTTTCCCCCAAGCCCACACCTCACCCAAGCACGTCATAATAATATTTCTAGTATCCCGATGAGAGTCGTGTAAACAAGAAGCCTGGAGGTCTTAGTGGTAGTAGGCTAATCCTTACCACGACATTCAGCAGTTTATCTGCTACCGTTTCATTTAGGTCTCTAGAGTAAAATATGTTAACAAACTTTCTGACTTCAAGTGGGCATGAGCTCTCATACACACACACACACACACACACACACACACACACACACCTCCTCAGGTTTCATTCTTACTGGTGTGTATGTGTGTTACTGTCAGAACTTACACACAACCCCTCCACCTCTCCCTCTCATAACGGTGGTGATGTGTTTGCAGGTCTGTGTTGGATCAGCTGACGGAAAAGCAACTGGGAGGCCCAATATAGGAGAGCATCAAATCAGACACCTCAGCCACCCCTGGACTAGAGGGGACCGCATATGTAAGCAGACAGAAATGTAAAACAACTACACAGAGATGTAAAACAACTACACAGAAACGTAAAACTACACAGAAATGTAAAACAACTGCACAGAAATGTAAAACAACTACACGAAAACGTAAAACTACACAGAAATGTAAAACACACACTCAAGACTAAACACACAAAACATTGAGAGACTAAATACAGAAAATCCGAAGTTCATGTACAAATAGGTGGTGAGGGCATAGTATAGGTACTATTGGGGAGTAAATGACAGACTAATTCACAGGGAAAGCAGTGAGAGAGCATGTATGTGCAGGCAGATGAGGAGTTTTTGTGCAGTACAAAGCAACTCATTAGTTGACGGTTTGGTGGTGGCTTGAAATGCACGCTCAGCGTCATTGGTCCTCACTGGGCTGTCAGTCAACCCGTCCACCGTGTAACCTTGCCTTAAGATGCCACCCGCTGGAAGATTCATGGATTCATGGGAGGTGTCAACCCACTAAATACCGCCCCCCTATATTCACTGCACTGCAGCGCTCAATGGTGAGGGGCAGAACCACAGGCAGTCTCCGTGGCAACACACCAGGTGTGCATAAGGGTTTGTTGCTAGCTGATTGGTGGACACAGGAGCTGCTCCACCCCACTGTCCCATGGTGGGAATACTAATGCGCTGTGTCGTCACGGCCACCGTGTGACCTGAGGAACATTTCAGAACAGCACGCTGTCTTAACCAAGCTCGTTTACTAATAGGTGGACACACCTTGTTTTCTTGTTTAGTTTCATAGCCAAAAATGAGCCAGACACCTATAAAACCGTACATTTGTCAAAATGTACTTGAACTGAAAAGAGATTCTCATTTTCTTGGGTTGCCTATCACTTCATGCGTCAGGGTAGTAGAGGGTTTAAGTGAGGATTGTCTTCGTTTCTGTTTGAAAAACTGATCCTTTGCTTGATCTTCCCGTTCACCACACCTAATTTGGTTGTGCTTTGACAGTTTGTGTGTGTGTTTTGTGGCACACATGCACTCCTGAAAGGGTGTAAGTGGAGAACAGAGGAACCCAACTGGACCCGTCAAATGGCAGTACAAAGTGTCTTTTCAAAGTCGCTGTTCTCTTAAATCTGCCAGATCAGATCTCTGTCCTTCGCCTCCTTTTCTAAACTCTCCCTTGTAAACCTGCTGCCATTCATGTCCTCTTCTCAACACCCCCTTCTAAATCCTGTCCTTCAACTCTTCTCCCCATTTTCCATCTCCATCTATTTTTATGAACAGCTCCCCTAAAAGCTAGAATCGTGGTCCCACACACACACACACACACACAAACCTCTATTTTGGATCTGTGTGACTTGTGTGTGATGTCACAAGCCTGGCCCTTCCATTAGACACACAACATTCCACACGGTTTACGTCACGCATTGAACACATACACACACACATGCACAGTGTACACGTGAGTCCTCACACACGCCTGGGGGATTTATTGGTCCTTGTATGGTTACAGTAACGTTATGCAATTCAACTCTTCCTGTCAAGGGACATGGTTGATTCTGTGGCTAGCCAGCAATACATCACTGATCAAGCCTGCTCACAAGACGTCTGCATTAACAGGTGAATTTGTTACATGTATAACCGCATTGTACAGGAAATCGTGAAAAGAAAAGGCTCAATCCCACACCCAACACGACTAGGTGAATGTTATGGAAACCAAAGGCAAAACTAGAAAGATAGCAAAAGGTTTCCACTTCCATCCGACGAGAAGCAAAATTTGAGTTTCGGTCAATCAACCTTCATCTAAACAATTCTGATAGCAGAAGGCAATGATTATTGAATTATCAGATGAGGTTTAATGTCAGAGTTAGAGTGGTAACCAGACACATTTGTGGGTTCATTTGAAGACGAGCTGGATGAGTTACTTGGCACAGGATACATCCGCCAATGAGCAGTGATGGGCATGCAGACTCTTTTCAGTGAGCCAGCTGAATCCCTAGGCTCTGTTACAATGGGTTTGGAAAAGATGAGTTCTTCCCTGTGCGTGTGTGTGTGTGTGTGTGTGTGTGTGTGTGTGTGTGTGTGTGTGTGTGTGTGTGTTTTCATTCACTGAATGAGAACAGGATACATTTTGAGCCGTTAAAAAGCTAAACTAATAACCTTCTCTGTGAAAATGAAAAACCTAGAGCAGAAAGACACTAGTTCACATTTTGAAGTGTTTACTCTCACACGCTACACCTAGCAACTGGCTAGGCTAAATGATTTGTTGTTGTTTTTATGCAATGAAATATCTGGAACATGGGCTCAATAGACGTGTGTTGGGGATAATGTTGTGTGTAATATGTTTTCTAAACATCCGTGAAGGTAGTCAAGGTAGTGAGTTATTTAATGGGCCTCTTCTAACATATTTTGGTTTTATTAAGAAATGGGGTCAGGTGGATTGAAGTTTTCCACCCATTTAAAAGTGCAGAGTTCAGTTAATGTTGGCTTATAGAGAACAAACTTCAAATAACAGTCAGACGGTGCTTCTCTCAGCCATTACCATATATGGGTCCTCTTTCAGAGAAAAGGAAGGAGGAAGCAATCACTCAGGACTGAGGGAGAGCACTTCAAAAAGTTTCCAGGCACAACCAGACAATACCATGTGCCCAAATATTTGCTTATTGTATGTACTATCCAATCTGGTAAGAGGTCTGCCAAAAAATTCACTCTGATCAAGGCGTAAAGGGCTCCAGAAAACCCTGCCGTTTCTTGAACGAAACTCAAGAGTTTCTTGAACAGTCAAGGTTTGTGCTTTCTCAGATCGCCTACGGTAACTATGGTAACGGCCTTTGTGACCTTTAGCCAGTCTCCATCTCCATTCTGCTCTGTTGTTGTCACGCATCTCGCTTTCTCCCACCGGGCACCGGGCCACTGGTTCAGCTGCCCACCCATCCCCCTTTTGCACACACAGCGGATGGAAAACGGTGACCTCACAATGGACACACAGCGATTCGACTCGAGTTTAAGAAAGGGAGGGAATGTCGAGCAGAAATCCCCAACTGCTTTCGGTGACATTTCAGAATTTTTTTTCTCACTCCTTTTTCTTCCAGGGCACTTTTTTGTTCCCCGTCGTGTCAGGGTGAATGGCCGTCATTGTGGGGCGAAAGAAAGGGAGAAACGGGAACGGGGGAGAGAAAATAACGAGACCGAATAAGAGCGACGAGGAGAGAGAGCGGAGAATTTTATCTGCAGATGCTCTCCGGCTGAAGTCTCCATTAGCCTGGTGCTATGCAGTGGATGGTGCCAGGGGGAGACTGCCCTCTGCCCGCCCTGCGCCACACACAGGCCCCATCATTGTTTGGTTCCCTACAAGTCTAGCACCACCCCCTCGCTGCATTCTTCAACACTCATCCATTCTCTTCCCTCAGCCATTCTCTATCCATCATCCCCATCAACCACATATTTTTCGAACCACCGAATCACGGGCTTAAATATATGGGTACATTTCCATACAGGTCTTCTGTGGTCATCGATGCAAGATAACAAGGCAGTGAGGATCTCGGGTTCCGGTCCATTCTGAGGTACCCAGACAGCACAGGACCCAAAAAGCGCACTAACCCCTACAAGTGTCTCTGACGTGTGGGCCGTGGTCTGAAGTGGTGTGCGCAAGGGACCAGGGTGGCAGGACAGAAGACAGTCCGCCGCTGCACACTGGTCCACAGTCCATCTACCCTATTTCACCTCAACCCTGTATAACCCGGGAGCGTCGCGTAAACAGGAACAACGCAGGTTCACTGCAAAGCTAACTGCTCAGTGTGTCTTCCCCCCCCCCCCCCCGCCAAAGCACACAGGCCACCTGTGATGGCCACTGGACACAGAGGCTGTTATTGCTCAGCTAGGGCGTGTGGGCACTCAGGCAGAGAGAGAGAGAGGGAGAGGGAGAGAGAGACAAAAATGGGAAAAGAGAAAAGGAAAAATAGGGGCATTCAGCACCAGTCACACCTGCTCATTCAAGGGTATTTCTTTGTTTTTACTATTCCACCCACATTGTAGAACAATTGTGAAGACATCAAAGCTATGAAATAACACCAAAAAAATACCATAATGATGACCATAATGACGGTCTCCTGTATAAACTCTACCTTGTTATGACACAACTGATTGGCTCAAACGCATTAAAAAGTAAAGAGGTTCCACAAATTAACTTGTAACAAGGCACACCTGTTAACTGAAGATCATTCCAGGTGTTTATCTCATGATGATGGTTGACAGAATGCAAAGTGTGCAAAGCTGTAATCAAGACAAACGGTGGCTACTTTAAAGAATCAACGATATGAAATGTATTTTGATCTGTTTAACACTTTTTTGGTTACTACATGATTCCATATGTGTTATTTAATAGTTGTGATGTCTTCATTATTATTCTGCAATGTGGAAAATAGAAAAAAATAACGAAATACCCTTGAAGGTGTAGGTGTGTCCAAACTTTTGACTGGTACTGTATATAGAGTTGAAGAGAGAGGCAGCGGAAGGAGTTTTCAGTGCATTTAAACACAGCACTAATAAAACAAATGAGAGGTATGGGGCATAAACAACTACATAGGATATTCATGCTACATACATGCTACATACTGTATGTTGCTGTGCAACATACCTGGACTGGACACACCCACACACACCAGGGACAGGTCAATTATTTGTCATCCGTGCACCTACTTTTTGTGTGTGTGTGTGTGTGTGTGTGTGTGTGTGTGTGTGTGTGTGTGTGTGTGTGCAGGTGCAGAGTATTCTTAACACCCACACATGACACATTCCTCACAAAAACTAAATCAGCTTGGAGCCTGCAGAGACAACAATAAAAACTTCAGTTTGATGGTATAGGGAAAGAGTTAAATTTGAATTTGTCGCTGTGCATTCCCAGCAAGCACGTATATGGCTTGAATTTCAATTAGTGTCAGAGAGCCAATTGTGACGAGACGATACATCTTCTATTGAGAATGAGAGACAGACTCCATCCAGCAGACTTCTACGTGCCAAAGTCTCACAGAAAGAGACAGATTTCATCTTGAAAAACATTGCGTTACACTGCCCATGGGGCTTTCCTCACTGGTAAAGTATTTTCTGGCTATCGCTAGCTTGCTAGGAAAACTATGTAGTAGAAATACAGGCTCCTCCTGCTCTCTTGCTGGGCCTATCGCCTGTTACTCACACACCATCAACAGACAAAAAGGTGGTGTATGTGTCTGTGTGTCTAATAAGAGGGGACAGCTGGGTCTGTTGACATTTAATGAGGGATCTGAGAGAGTTCATGAAGGGGTTGACCAGGGGCTGAGTGGTACTAGTGCTCTCCATTTTGTAGGGAACAACCTTGAGGGGTACCCAGGAACCTCTAACGCTGGAAAGTGTTCAGTGGAAAAACACTGAAACTGGAAAAAATAAATGAAAACAGCCTGTTGGTCAGTCTCAGTTTTTTTGTGTTTGGTGCCGTGTGCCATGACCCGGTTGTACAGGTTATGTCTCGGGGGTATGACCCGGTTGTACAGGTTATGTCTCGGGTTATGACCCGGTTGTACAGGTTATGTCTCGGGTTATGACCCGGTTGTACAGGTTATGTCTAAGGTTATGACCCGGTTGTACAGGTTATGTCTCGGGTTATGACCCGGTTGTACAGGTTATGTCTCGGGGTATGACCCGGTTGTACAGGTTATGTCTCGGGTCATGACCCGGTTGTACAGGTTATGTCTCGGGGTATGACCTGGTTGTACAGGTTATGTCTCGGGGTATGACCCGGTTGTACAGGTTATGTCTCGGGGTATGACCCGGTTGTACAGGTTATGTCTCAGGTTATGACCCGGTTGTACAGGTTATGTCTAAGGTTATGACCCGGTTGTACAGGTTATGTCTAAGGTTATGACCCGGTTGTACAGGTTGTATCTCGGGCTACGATTCGGGGAGTAGTGTCAGTATATTCTAGGGATCAAGCGACAGCCCAACCAGTGCAGTACATGTCGAACCAGAACCAAGTGATGTAAGACTGAGAGATGTTAATCTTCCAAGGGAAGCTTTCACAACTACTTGTTTATCTTTTAAAATGGCTTTCCTATAAAAGAAAATGAAGAGACCCAATTCTACATTTGAAGAGTGGGCATGTCTGTGTGTGTCCCCGATGGGGGTCTATTGCTGACTTTCTGACCGCACCTCTGAGGCTTGTTTGCTCACCATATTTGTTTATTGTCAGCTGCCAACAGGAGAGGAAATATCCCAAGCAGCAGGGCAAAAAACTAGCTCTCCTAGCGATCCTCCTGCTAGCTTGCTGCTCGGAGAGACATCTGGAAGTCATTAGAATCAGTTCCTGCCAACAACTGCCTCTGAGTTTCCTCGCGGCAGCCTCGCTCTTCTCCTCTACCTTTCCTTCTATCCAGTTTATTAGGTACACTGCCTGATTTACCAAACTGTACCACTCCTGGTCGGGAACGTGAGTCATGTTGGCGGACAGACATCGAGGCATTCTGTTACTGTTCGCCTGAACGTTGGACAGGGGTAAAACAAGGGACTTTGGCAACTTTTGATCGTCAATGGCGTGTCCTTAACACAGAGTCTAGCACTGCATCCTACTCAGTGTATCGGCTGGTGTGTGTACGCTCTTGACGTGTCTTCAGCAGTACTCCACATACAGGTTTACAGAAGAAAACTGGAGAAGCGATGTTATTTGACTTTTGTTCCAAGGAGCATGTGGTGTCACCTTTCTGAAAATTCCTTATTTAGCCTTTCTTCACTGGGGCATCGTTAGCTGGCTAACTGATCCCATAACACTGGGGCATCGTTAGCCAGCAAACCTATTCCATAACACTGGCTGGTGGCACAACAACAGGCATTCTTTGAAAGCAAATAGGTTACCCACATGGCGAGGAGCGTGTGAGATACTTAGGAGTACTTATACTGATGCAATAACTTTGAGGTTAGCACTTCAATTCTGTTGTGCGTTAATAATCAATTAATAACAATCTCAGAATGACACATTTTTAAGCATACATGATCTTACTTTAAAACTGTCAAAATTCTAAATGTTGAACAAACAAGTAGTTAATACCCAAATGCATTCCACTTTACTGAGTGTACTTTACAATGAGAAAATTGCCTATGTGTGTTGAGAGCAGCTTGTCCATATCCCTTTGGCTGGTACAAAATACAGCACTACTAAGGGAGCAGTGAACCCCTTGGCTGCTTCTACACAGGCAGTCCAAATCTGCCTGTCAGCAAAATGTGTTTTATTGGTCACTAACATGAAATACTGGCAACATATCAGAATAGGTCTACCAGTGTAAACGAAGCCCTTTAATTCTTCCAGATGACTAGGCCAGACCATTTCCCAAAATTCCTGTTTTCTATAAGGTTGCTTTGCACAGGAATTCCAATTCTGATCTTTTGCCCAATTAGGGGCAAAAGGTATCATCTAATGGCTCAAAAGACCAATTTGTTGAAAGAGTTCAGAATGAGGAGGCTGTGTAATTTCAGCACGCATCTAACTGCTGTGTGTTATTAGCATTACGGGATCCTTCGGGTCAGGAGAGAGTAACTTACCTAATTACTTGTGATACCCAGTTCACTTTGCACATCAAAACAAATCGATATCTAGATCGATTGATTGTGGTTCAACCTCTAAATCATCCGTTAGCAGCCTACAGGAACTCTACCCAATACTCTGTTTTCCTAAAATAGCCTAGGCATACATTAACCATCATACCAGTAATAGTGTAACCCAAACAAACACTTCAGATCAACTTTTAAACAACAAAACCTATTATAACAATTCGGAATAACATCACTTTAGCAGCAGTTGGATCGATTTTCACCCGGATTACATACAGAATGCGATATGGTTGGCAGAAGGAGAGGCTGATAAACGCTTATAGTTGAGCGAGTGTTTGGGGTAAATGACGGGTGTACCTATACACTAAAACTCCTGGCTCTCCTTCCCTCGAACCACGGCCTCCCAGTGTAAACTAACAAGGACAGTGTGTTGAGCCCAATGGCCAGTAGTCTGATTTGAAATTTCATTTATATAGTAGAAAGGCTATGCTAAAACTCACCCTCTAATAGCCGGGCGATCAGCGAGTCGACATCCAACTCCCCCTCCGCCATTTCTGTAGTGGGTGCTGGCTGGCTGCTGTCAGACAGAGCTTTCTCCCCTGCTCACTGCTGCCACGGTCCCAAGCAGACACCGCCTGAAAACCGCCGCGGAATGCATGCTCCCGGGTCTCTCCGCCCGAAGTTGTTTGTTATGCCCACTGAGAAAATGCAAGAGGTCTAGTTTTTAAGGAGCAGTCCAGTTTTGAAGTAGATAAACCGGTTTCTTTTATTATTTTGCCACACCGTGAGACCTAAATAATTTTACGTAAATGTGAAATGTATCATCAGTGACTCTGCAGCACAGCCGGATGAAATAAGAAAAGAGGACATGAAACTAACTTGGGCGTGTGAATTGTATAATTTTAACCCGGTTAGGGAGGACCAATTCTCATTTATAGTGACAACCTGGCCAAAGGCATTTAATTAAAAGGGGACAAGACTAGGCTCAGAACCACATTAAGAATATTGTACTAGTTACAAATGTTGTTTTGTACAACAGCTGACTAAAAATAGGGCCTTCATATCAAGGATACTAGATTTAGATACGATTCAGGGTGGAAGGATTGATTCTAGGTAGACCAAAGACTGTTCATCTGGGGAATGGGGTAGTCTAAAGCACATCCCATAATGCCTTCACAACAAGCCTGGAAGGCTCATGGAAATGAATTATTAAGAAAAATATTTTCAGGTTATTCTCAAATAATATTTTCAAATGAACAGACACTTGTGATTTTTAAGTCAAACAGTAATGATTTAAAATTACAAAAAATCTATTTGGGGGATTCCCAGTCACCTATGCCTAAGTGTAAGATAGACTGGGTATGAGGTAAGCGGATATAGACCAATAATGTAAAAGGTTAATGGTTATAACACTGGTAAGGACATGTAATTAAAATGTTGTGTATATGTATGTGTATATGCAGGGGTACAGATAAATAACAATGTAGTAATAACCTAATTAACCTATAGAATGGAATCCAATATGCGTAGTGTATTGTGCAAAATTATGTCCATGTTTCAGCAAACAAAAGTGAATTGCATTTTATTTACTTACGGTGATGTGCTCATGGTGTACTTGGTTAAAACATAAAATTTTGTGAAGAATAAATTAAAAACATCAAACTGGAAAGCCTTTCCGTGAATCACCTCAAAATCAATGCATGAATTTACTGAGTTGAAATGACTGGCAGTCTTACGGGGGTCTTGTTTTTATTCCCTCTGGAGAGCGTTAGGTCAGCTCCCAGTCCCAAACCTAGAATTTGGCGCGCCCCTCTGGCCATCTGGCGTGCTGTACGATTCCATAGCGTCAGGTTTAAAAGCCTGCTCCAGCCATTTTGTTTATATTGAACCCATGCCAAGGCAGCAACACAAGGCATTTAACATAGACCACACTGGGTGTTTTCCCCCACCCCTTCTGTCCTATATAAATGACAATATGTTCATGACCTGAAAGAAAAGCAAAAGAAAAATAGAACCAAATGGACCCCACTTACCTGTTCCCAGCGGACAGCTACGCCCCATCCCGACTCTCTAGGAGTCTTAAAATGTGCTTAATATAGTGGGAACATGTTGGTTTTTTGGCAGTATATGTTATTTTCCAGCCATTGTTGCAAATAAGCGTCTTCAATCAATCAATCAAATGTATTTATAAAGCCCTTCTTACATCAGTAGTTGTCACAAAGTGCTTTTACAAAACACCCAGCGTGAAACCCCAAGGAACAAGCAACAACAGCGTTGAAGCACTGTAGTTAGGAAAAACTCCCCAAAAGGGGCCGAAATTTAGGAAGAAACCTAGAGAGGAACCATGCTCGGAGAGATGACCAGTCTTCTTCTGGCTATGCCGGGTGAACAATTTAAGAGTACAAGTTGTAATAATTAATAAATGCATGTGGGCTGTGTTCAGGGTCTATAAAACCTAATCCAGTTCAGAAGCAACCACCCTGAATGAGGGCCGAGTATTGCCAGCAGAGTTCACTCCAATTGCTCGAGAGGCACAATGGAGAGGCAAAAGCAAGCCATTGACTCTGCCCCCAAATGGCATTGGAGAGAGGGCGTCCCAGTGGTGATGAGAGCCCACCTGGCAAGACAGCAAGGGTGGACAGTATCAAGCCTTTCTGGTCACATTCACAACCCTGGGCCAGACTACACTTAATCATAGACCATGCTGAAAAGATGAGTCTTTAGTAGACACTTGAAAGTTTGCACTGAGTCTGCATTTCTAACCTTAGTTGGCAGATCATTCCAAAGTAGTGGAGCTCTATGAGAGAAGGCCCTGCTGTTTGTTTAAAAATTCTACAATTAGAAGGCCTGCATCTTGTGATCTTAGGTTACATGTAGGTACGTATGGCTGGATCATTTGAGCGAGGTAAGTAGGAGCAAGTCCATGTATTGCTTTGTAGGTTAACAATAAAACCTTAAAATTAGCCTTAGCCCTAACAGGGAACCAGTGTAGAGAGGCTAATACTGGAGTAATGTGTCCACATTTTTTAGTTCTAGTTAAGACTCTTGCAGCCGGGTTCAGCACTGTTGAAGTTTATTTATTGATTTATCAGGGTAACTGGAGAGGAGAGCATTGCAGTAATCTAATCTAGAAGTAACAGAAGCATGGATTAGTTCTTCTGCATCAGTTTTTGATAAAATGTTTCTGATTTTTTGCAATGGTCCGAAGATGGAAAAAAGCAGTTCTTGAGATATATTTTATATGTTCATCAAAGGAGAGGTCAGGGTCAAGGGTAACGCCAAGGTTTCTCACAGTTTTTTGGGATACGACCATACAACCGTCAAGGTTCATTGTAAGATCTGCCAACAAAACTCTTTGTTTCTTGAATCCTAAAACGAGCATTTCTTTTTTCTGAGTTTAAAAGCAAGAAGTCTTCTTTTTATAAACACTGCCTTTGGAAAGAATTTAGACACCTTCACTTTCTCAAAATTTGTTGTATTATTGTCTTCATTTATAACTGAATAATATTTTTCCCCCATAAAACTACACACAATATCCCATCATGACAAAACGAAAACACGTTTTTTTTTATTTGTGCCAATTTATTGAAAACAAAAAAGGGAAATGTATCTCGTAGATTAGTAGTCAGAACATTTATTCAATACTTTGTACATTGCCTTCAGCAGTGGTAGCAGCCCTGAGCCCTTAGGCACTGCAGAATAATTGCACTGCAGTATCATGTACCCAGCCTTTTCTTTTTACAGAGCAAGAAAGGTTTTCTGAAGGGGGCTGTAATGTGTAGCCTCCATATGAAAACCTTTAGGCTTTTTACCTCCCTCAAAGTGGCACATGTTCTATAGCCTGCTTATATAAAAACCTGTGCACACTTAATAATTTGTGGAATCACCTTCTGCTCAGATTAGCAGGAAGTCTGTTTGGATTGGTCTCTATCAACCTAGCACACAGATTTTGAAATTTTATCCCACACTTTTGCAGAAAATTACAAGCTCAGTCAAATTGTGCGGGGATCTCCTGTGCACAGCCTTTTTAGATCAGTCCACAGATTTTCTGTTGGCTTGTGGTCCAGGCTCTGACTGGGTCATTCCAGGACACTGATCTTCCTTTTTGCAAACCATTCCTTGTTGATTTTGGCTGTGTGCTTTGGATCGTTGTGTTGAAAGGGGAAATAGTTCTTTAGCTTTCTGGCATATGGCAAAAGGGTTTGCACCAAAATATCTTGATATTTGGAGCTATTCAATGTCCCCCTTTATCCTAACTGGAGCCTCTGTCTCAGCTGAAGAGAAGCAGCCCCATAGCATGATCCTGCCACCACCATGCTTAACAACAAGCATTTTTTATCTCATATGATGAGCAGTGTTGGCTTTGAGCCAAACATATCTTTTGGAGTTAAGGCTAAAAAGTTCTACATTGGTCTCACCAGATCCTAACACATTTTCCCATATGGTTTTGGGAGATTAGATTAATCTACTTGCAATATGTATACTGGCTTGGATGTTCGCTTGTGAAAAAGAAAAGGCTTCCATCTAGCCTCCCTACCCCACAGCTTCGGCTTGTGGAGTTCCCAGACGAGTGCCAAAACGAACAATGATTGTAACATGCAGGGAGTGCCCAGTTCCTGCCAAAAATTCCAGCTTCTTTAACATTGCCGGTGACAGCTTACTAGCCTACCTAATAATCTTTCTCCATGCCCTCATCTATTCTAAATGGACCTCTTGAACTTTGTGATGACCTGCAGATGCTGTCTTGCCTCCGCTTCTTAATGATGGTCTTCAATGTGTTCACTTATATATATAATGCCTTCGACATTATTTTATATTCCTCTCCTGATCTGTACTTAAACACTTGATTCCGTAGATCTTTTCTTAGGTCCTTGTAGAACATGACTGTCTCTATAGTATGTAACCAAGGGACAATCAAGAAAATCCTTCAGGAACTGCTGATTTTGTTTAGAGCTTATTAGAATAGCTTTAATTGATGTCATGTGACGTTAAATTAACTTCATACATTATTTGGAATGTGATTTTTATTTACAGTATTTATTTGTTAAATGAATACCCTAAACATTTTGGTTATAAAATGTTATTAAAAAAGGTCTCATGATTTGTCATGATTTAAGCCTATACATAAACAAAGGCTGCCGTTTTTAACAATGGCGTGTAGATTATTGATACCGACTGTAGTTTTATAGACGCTCAAACTCATTTTTTCCCATTTAGTGACTGTTTTTGACTTTGTGTATGTGGTATGGCTGCTACCAAAGATTTCTATTACCAAACCACAAGCTGTCGTTTTCCACGGCTTGTTAACCAGAACCAAAAGTTACTGGTATTAGCACAAGAAGAAACTATGGTTTCAATGCCATCCCTATGAAATCTACAGTAATTAAATTTATTGAAAGAGTTTACAGTATATCGTTAAGTGCATTACATTTTTTTACTTAACCTTGGGGGGAACTGGGAGTACAAGCTACTTCGTTCTTATTTTTCTAGAAAGGACAGCATCCAACATTTGACAGATATATTTTCTCTTCCGTTAATTGAAATGTTTGTGTTTGACATTATTATTATTATTTCATCAAAGTCTATGGCTCTCCCTTATGTTTGAGCGCAAAATATGAGTCATTGTTTGTGTTGCTCAGTTTTTTTCGATTCTGATCAATTCCATGAAAGGTGCCAATATTTTTTGAGTTGACTGTAGGTTATTGCTGGTGTCACTGCATGTTCAAATCCTAGCATACCCACACATCTGTTACTTTAACCTAGGCATACGTCATTTGGGTATTTCCGCACGAGGGGGTGGTGCAAAGCTGCACCGGAGCCTCGAAGGCGGAGGTGGTGAAAGAGAACTGAAGTTTACGAATCTACCTTGCGTTTTAAGGACTAACAACCTGTAGGGAAACGACAATTACAGTAACAATTGCGGCAGAGATTGGAGTCTGAAATGGCTGGTAAGTTCGTTTACAAACTGATTCTCAAAACAAATGCATTGTTGAGTATCTGAAGCTTAACAACTTGTTTGCGCACAAGGGGAAGCCCCCGATACCATTGATTTTGTACTACCGTGGGAGGAGTCAACACAATGGAGATCGCTGTACTTGCCACCGCTGAAACCTACTAGGAAGTTGGGTATGATATGATATAGGCCCTCTTCTATCAGTTCACATCATAGTAGAACATGACATTCAAGTTTTATAGACTCCCAGTAGCTATGATTATTACAAATTACCAAAAAATTAAGTAGTGAGAGTTAAGAAACCAATGCTCCGTGTTTCTCCGACATTTGATTTCTGTCGCAGGGAGACACGTTTTAAGAGCCTAGATATAACTTAATTGACGTTTATCTTAATTGATAAGGGGACGCAAGGTCGCTGAGATTAAGTTTTTGATAGACGGAGCCAAGAGCTGTATTTGGGGGTTCAAAACAACTGCAGCCGACTTATTCATACAAATCGCCACGTAATAGGCTATACATAACTCATTATTTCTTGTAGATCAGCCACATCCTAACGTCTGACAGCGGATCTTTTTACTGAACGACTCCGAATGATCGGAGTCAATAAATAGTCAAACATCCAATCACAAGTCTCTGAACCAAATCATTGCGACGACGTCTTGAAAAAAATAACATGCTTCTGGATATGTCACGTGTGTGAAGGTTTGAGTGCATTCCAGTAATAGCCTAAACCGACCACTGTAGACGGAAGTCGGCGAGTGAAGTCTTGGAGCTGCTTCTTCGATTGACGAAATTGTTCTCGGGTCAATTTCATGCAATATGTGTTGAACTGAAAATAAGATAAACCTAAAAATAAATCTGACAGTATTTTGGTTGGTGTACAGAAACCATGAACAGAATTGTAGAAAAGGAAACTTAATTTGGAAACGAATGCGAAAATAGTGGTTAACTGCCAAAACCCATAGCCTACTGATTTAGTTTCGATCACGCTGTTGCCTGCAGTTACTAACTTTACTTACAATAGCCTACTCAGATCGTGCCTTCGTGTCTGCTGTTTTTTCTTGTGCTTTCCCTACAAGTTTTTTTAATTTTTAGATTTGGCACAATTTTTACATGAAGTTCCAGGGTATACTCAGGGCGTAAAATAGGAAGCAGAGGAAATCCGAGACAGAACGGTTCTTCCATAGCTCAATAGCCAACACTGCCACAGCACTTTCGTTTGATATAGTCCACTTATTTCAATGGTGATTTCAGTGCTGGACTTCTTCCGAATAAGTTATTACCTTTATCCATCTCTGTGGTTGTGTTGAAGAATTGACCAAAGACTGCAAAGGAAGGGACGCGGTTTCCTGTCTGGGGCTTTGGTGCAAGATGTGTTGTGTTAAAACAAGGGAGGTAACCCTTTCCCTTAGAGCGGGCCATTTCAAAGAAAAGTAAACCATTCCAAATTTGACTGGTGGGTGCGGCCACACACATTAAGTTTCCTGTGTGTTTTTAAATCTTCTTTAAGTAGAGCGGGCATATGAGATTGTGTCTGAAGTCGATCAATATTACAGTCAATCAAGTGAGGCGAGGTGGTCCACAAAAACAATAATCTGACCGTTTATTTTTAGTTTTGTTACATGTTTTAACGTTTTTTTCAGTTTCAGGCCAATCCTGTCAGGTGCCGACATTGTTAGCAATTATGCCCTGCATGCTATTGTGTTCAAAAGAAACCTCCTGGATTTTACTGCTTCTATCTCTACACTCATTCTATGAAAGCCTACTTTTATTAACTGTTTGATTGTGAAGTTATAAAGCAAATGGTTAGATGCTGATCTGAGGTGTCCGCAGTTCTTTTCTGTCTTGACTCATCCGAGAATAGTTGAGGAAAATGAGGACTGTGGATTTTGGTCTATTGTCCTATCTTTAATCATTTATTAACTTTTTACAAATTTACTTGTTTATTTTGTTTTTTTTTGTTTTTTTGTAATGCTGTCTGGAGGGTATGTGTGGTCGGGTGTTGGGAGCTTAATCCGCTACATCAGGCGCTATTTACTTGTTTTGTAATAAACATGATGTCAATTTGTCACATCTCCATAGGAATTTATGGTTGGGGACAACCTCCTTTGAACCAAGGTAAGTTATCACTTGTTAACTTTTCTGTTTGTTTCCTATGTGCTTCTTAATGGAATTACTTTAAAAGGTATAGTTCACCGGAATTACATAATGTACGTAGTTTTTCTCTACCCGGGACGCAGTCTGTGGAGCAGGTGCAGCAATCCCTGCTTTGACTAATGTTTTAGCATGTCACACAAGCTACGCAATCAGATTCTACATATGGGAGTCAGCCTTTAACGGTCCATTTCTCTTAACCGGAAAGGACTATTTCTAAATGTTGATCAGGCAAATGTATCAAAATAAGACAGACAATAAATAAATCATGACCGATTTGAAGGCTATTATACATTTTTAGGTCACTGTTTTTGTTCTGTGTGCATTCCAGTGACCTCCATACTGTATCTGTGGTGCTGGTTTTAGTGGGTAGTTGTACATAGAATGCTTACAGGGTAAGGTTACCACTTTTGTCATTTTGTAACCTTGGTGAGTCAATGTCTATAGTCAGTGATTTCATTATCTCTCATCTGGACCATGTTAACTTGAAGCTTTAGCTTAGTTTTGAAACAAGGTCAATACGTGATGAAACACAGCTGTTGCAAAATATTGTGTGGTTTTACATTTGACATTGTAATTTTTTTTTATCAGACTGAAATTTAGAGTTACTTAAAAGAGCAATTGCCTTGCTCATGGGCACAACAGATATTTTCCCATCGGCTCAGGATTCCTATCAGTGACCTTTTGGTTACCAGCCCAATGCTTTGACCACAAAGATATCAGCCGCATATATTTACTTAGAGATACAAATGGAATCAAGTTTACAGAGTATCTCTATCTTTCAGGCTCGGTTTGTTCATCTCCTTTTTGCTCTCTGTGTGTAACATATGTTTTATTTCAATACCCTGCCTTTGTTCTTCTTGGTCTGCAGGGAACCCCTTCATAGAGATCATCGAGGAGCCCAAACAGAGGGGTATGAGGTTCAGGTACAAGTGTGAGGGGCGATCGGCCGGCAGCATTCCGGGGGAGAAGAGCAACGACACCACCAAGACCCACCCGGCTATCAAGGTTAACGTCGAATACCACAAGTTTATTGGCACACTAGACCCACTCCACTGTAACTGTGTACGAAGGGGTCCTAAATCACTCGCACTCTAACTTCATGGTACATTGCTAGATCCTCAAAACCATGGTCACTTTCACCATTTATATTCCTGGAAAGTTGACGGGCTTACTGTTTATTCACTTCACGATTCGTTACGCACACTGTCTAGTTATCATCATGGTAGACTGTGGCAGACTTTGCTACCAGGCCGTGCTTTTCCACGTGCATTCTGGTCATTTCTGGTTTATGGCAGTTTGATGGTGACTGTGTTGTGAGGGATTACACGCCGTGTCTAACTCCCGTTCAGGTGCACAACTACAACGGGCCTCTTCACATCCGCATCTCCTTGGTGTCCAAGAATGCCCCTTACAAGCCCCACCCCCACGAGCTGGTGGGGAAAGACTGCAAGCACGGCTACTATGAGGCAGACCTTCAGGAGAGACGAGTACACAGGTTTGGCGCGTGTGTGTGTTTGTGATGAAATCCTAAACAAAATGTTTGTTTAGTGCCGTGTTCACCTGCCAGCGTCTTGATGGAAGACATACAACTTGGATGAACAAAGAGTACTTGTTAATCATTGATATGAGAGTTCACGTCAGGAATAATTGTTTTTACCATAGTCTTGGTTTTAAAGATCAAAAAGACAGAGTGGTGGAATGAGGCATCCTGTTATTGTCCATCACTATCTTACTCTGTCCCTTTACACCTGTTCTTGCTGTCTGCTTAGCTTTCAGAATCTGGGCATTCAGTGTGTGAAGAAAAAGGATGTTGCGGAAGCAGTTTCCTGTAGACTGCAGACCCAAAACAACCCCTTCAACAGTAAGCGCACACACACACACACACACACACACACACACACACACACACGCTTTAGGTTTTTCTATCCTTAGTGGAAAAATTATTTACCTTCACACCTTAATCCAAAATCGAACTAAATCCTTCCCCTTAACCCCTAATCACATTCTTAGACACGATTTCCAAATGCACAGAAAGTGTAGTGGAATAATATCTGTCAGACTTTACCTTAATTGGCCAATAAGAAAGTTGCAACTCCTTGTGTTAGGTATGGTGTTTGCAAGCTACATTGATTGTTGGACAGGGAATGTATTCACCTTCAGCATGTGTCGGCTGGCGCAAAATTGTGAGCTGTATGGTAAGAAGCAGAACGGCTTGGCGAGATGTGCGTCAGAAGACACGTTTCAATCTTAAATTTGTTATAGACAAGGCCTTAATCAAAAATAGGATATAAAAACATGGGGTGGGGGGGGGGGCGTTGTATTGTACTGCTGTATTTGGGGCCCCGCCTTACAGCATTTTAATTCACTAAAATCTGATGATGACAAATACTTGCCTCTTTTAGGTCACATCCTTACACTACGGTCAGGCCCACTTAGGCCAACTTCCATTGATTAGCATTCCGGGCTTATACATGTGCAATTACCTGGGGACAAGGTTACCCTGAACCTAACCCCTAATATGAAAATGGCATTTTTCCTTATGGGACAGATGGTGTCCTGACAAGGTTTAATTTAAGGTTAAATACGTGTTCAGTCCATTGTCATAATGTTAATGCCAGTTATACACACACTGACACACATTTTCAGGTTTTATTTAAGTTGCTTTAATCAAATAACATTTTGTGAGTAGCTATGTATTTGTCCTCCGTTGACCCTAACAGTCCGGAAACATTGCGAGTGCCAGTCGCACCCATGCATGTTGCTTTGCGTCTGACCTTGTCGTATTCTGTCTTCAGTTTCAGAGGCAAAGGTGTGGGAGGAGGAGTTTGACCTGAATGCAGTCAGGCTGTGTTTCCAGGCCTCGATCACCCTACCTACCGGGGAACTCTGCCCCCTGGAGCCGGTGGTGTCCCAGCCCATCTACGACAACCGTGAGTCGGCTACATTTGACCACATGCATACACATATGACTGGGGGGCGGTCAGGTAACCTAGCGATAAGAGCATCGGACTAGTTACCGAATGGTGGGTAGATCGATTCCCTGAGCAGGCAAGGTTCAGTCTAGGGGTGCACGATATATTGGCCCAATCCCAATGTCCCCCCTAAACCCTAAGCCCTGAACCCTCACAACAGACTTAACTGAGAGGGAGAGAGGGGGAGAGACAGACACAGAGAGAGAGAGACAGACAGACACAGAGAGAGAGAGAGAGAGAGAGAGAGGG
>JACXGI010013173.1:0-15606 GCA_016801175.1 Esox masquinongy | reverse complement strand
ATCTCTGTCTTTCACCACTTTCCTGTCTAATAATACATTAGCAAATGCCAGAAGAAATAGATCTTACATTTTAGTCCAGAAACATTTGAAATGATCTAGAGACAACATTAATTTAGAATGTAATTAGTGTTCTCTTTGTGCATGTGCATTAATAGCACCCCACCAGAAAGAAACCACGCCTTTCAATTGTTTTCCTAAATTCCCATTTTCCTCTGTCTCACTTACTCAATTACTTTCCCACTGCTCCTTTAACACAATATTTCTGACTGCACACACATGCTCTCAATGGGCCTTCTGAAATACATGCCTATACATTTCTATCTGATGGTACATACAAGCCGCATAACTTTCAAAATCACTAACTTTGTATTACAAATTTTAATTGGAAGGGCTAACTGAATATGAAAAAATGGTTTCCAACAAAGCTTCGGTTTTAGAGTAATAGCATCCTGTCTATTTTCCACTGTAGATTACTTTGCAAAAGGGAATAGAGACATTTACAATGGGCTATATCATAGGGGAGTATAACCCCCCTAAGTAGACAGGTTCCGGATTGAAAAATATGTAAAAACATTTGTTTGATAAAGACATAGTACATATTTTCATAATTAAGCTTGTTGGCTTACTCACCAAACAGCTAGGCCACAATGCGCTACAAATTAATTAATTTATCAAGCTTTTGAATGGTCCTGTAGTTCAATTGCCCTTCGCGCAAATCACCGGTTGACAGTAAAAGTAACTGTTACGCAGGAAGACCAAAACTCAGACAGAATGCACTTTGAACAATTAAAATGGAAGGTAATTACCTTTTTGCAAACTGATTACCTTTTTTGTGCTGCTGATCTGTTTAAGAAACATAACAATGTCTGAAGACCTCACGCATAATTTTAGAAGAATTAGTAGCTGCCTCTTGTTTCTGATTTTTGAAATTACAGTCACTATGATTTTGCTAGCTAGCTATTCAGGCTATAAATAAAGACACCAATCCGCACATTTTAAACTTTTAATGAATTGCTTGTTCGGAAGACTTTATAGTCCAGTTGGCGAAACTCTTGATAGGCCAAAATCTTATTGGAAACTGGGAATGCATGGGAATTACTTTTATCGAAGCTTCGTCTGAATGTAAGAGGGAATTCACTGTCAGAATATCAGACAGTGCTCTCTATACTATATTTCTAATGCCATTTCAAGTCACGACCACAAAAGGAGCATATATTTTATTTACGTTTTTTTCTTACATTTAATGCATTTGTTTAAATGTTTCGAATATTTTTCTATGCCGGATGGTGTAAGCGAAGAAGAGCAAATGTTTCTGACTGAGCGGCTGACCGAGTGACTGTCCAATGTTAAATAGAGGAGTGGTAAGAGATGCAGAGTGCCACATAGGAGACTGGATATCAAATCTGGTCAGGGACAAGAAAGTTTATCTGAGGATTAGCTGGCTACAAGCATCAGTATATACATGCAGTAAACCAAGCGAACAAACCAAAAGGAAAATACAGCCGCATCGGCTGAATTGTCTGTGGAGGCAGGATATTCACCACATATGTGTTCCTGTATATGGGCCTTTAAAATGCAGAGCTAAAATCCACTGGTATGAAACCTTGGGTCTTTGCATCTCAAAATGAATGTATCAGTTAACACCATTAATGTGACGAATAAGCCAATTGACCAATCAGCAACTTGAATATGAACTATTTTGACTTAAATATTTACGTGTACATTATTGTAGGTTTAACACGATCACTCGTAATTCATGTCACCGTGATTCATCCGTACATATGTAATGACGCCGAACAGTTGTGTTGCACACCCGTCATTGCACGAAAGGCATTCTACAGTAGTTGGGTCGGGGCTATAAGGAAGGGATAACCCTCCTACACTTCCTGAAAGTAGCTAGGACTGCTGGCCGGAAAAACACTTTAGTAAAACGCTAGCTGATGGATGTAAATTATGTTCTCCCCTTAGAAACAAATAGCTATCGACACATTTATTTTTTACTGGGAAAGCTGTCCAGAAAAAAGCTAGCCGATGATGGATAGAAACGATGATAAAAACAACATTGTATGTTTCATTTAAATTGCTCAGTGGCGAGTCGTCATCATTTCAATGCTTATAATTTTTAATACCGGTCAAGTTTTTGATCCGGTACATTTAGCTAACGCAAAGGTATAGCTGCTAGAGGGCGTTAGCTAGCTTTGGGGCAACAGAGTTGGGCGCGCTTGTTTGTTTTATACTGTGTAATCCGGGGATCTTTTGTATATTCATAGTTTTCAGTCACGTGGTTGCTCTGGCGGGCAAAACATTGTTGAAACATAGCGGCTAACACTGGGAATTCTATGGAGTTACTGCACAGCTCGTAAGTGTTTAGATAACCTCACAAAACATGAAAAACAAAGGTATGAAAGCACACTGCAAGTCTTAGGCACCTATGACCTATATAGAGCACCCGCTGTGTTATTTACATTATTAAAAACAGCGAAATCCCTGCCGGAGCTGAACTTTGGGGATGTGTACGTCCTTGTGGAGAATCCATCCCCTTACACTGCTACCAAAATGAAAGCGTACGTAAGTACAGACAGCTATCTGTACATTCGATCACGTTGGGTCAATAATGAAATTGTTTGGGAGGTGAAGGAGAAGAAATTCTTCATTTTCAAAGCGAAGTTTAGTGCTAATTTACCAAAATTACAGTTGGTTCTATGGGTGGTCGGTGTAGCATAGTGCAGCCAGTAACACAAACAAATGTACCAGTGCTGTAATAATATAAACGTTCCTACTGTTTAAATGACCCACCATAGACAGCCTGGGTTGCTTCTGTATTAACTTCGTTATTAACTTAGCTTACGCTATATGTTTAACAAGAGAGGTTTAGCTAGCCTCACTAAAGTTAGCTAGGGCAATGGAAGGAGAGGTTGGCCGTTTATCAATACGTGTTTTTGTCCGTACTTGTGAACTCGTTTGACGTCATCTTTCATGGCCCAAGTACGGTTCCAATCCAAAGAACGCAAGTTACCAAGTACGCCTAAAATGCCCGGATGTGTACTTGATCCGCCCCTTTTATCGAGGATGAAACAGAAATTATGGAATGTGGGAGATCGCCAGTATGGCTTTGAAATATAATTAAAATGCTTGTCTGTTCTTGTGTAATAAAGTCATGGTAATTACCAAAAACATATGTCTACTGGCTACAAGATTTCTAGACTTGGCCCATAAATAACTGCTCTTCAACCCCCTTCCCTGGCGCACCACAGTCACTTCTACCTGTGGGCTGGCTGAACTAGGCTTGCCTAGTTTTTCTTTCTTGTTTTACTCAATTCCTATACTGACAATTAAAATGCATACATTATTTGGAATGGAAAACAGAACGGATCAATGTCACCCGCCATCAAGCAATGATGACACACCGAGATGCTCTGCGCCCTGCTCAAAATGCCAAACGCATCCCAAAGCAGCCCCCAAACAGATGGAATATTTGTTTTTATAAACCCACAAGGAGCAACCGCTGCTTGGCGGGGAGGAATAATGACATGTCATCTGATAAATGGCTGCGTTCCTGACGACTTAGCTCTTTTAATGGATTCATAATTAATGCCTGCGTGTTGCCGGTGCCATCGATGCCGCTGATGTCAGTGGAAGGGAAGGGGATAGTGTTCTGGAACTCTAAAGATCAGTGGAGGATCAACGAAGGCCACAGACTCAGTGATAAGAGGCGCATTTATATTCCATCTGGGCTGCGCCGTCGACTGCCTCGACACTCATTCTTTCTGTCTCGCTGATTCACAGTAGCACGGCAGTCATGCTTAATGCCCGAGGCACTTGACGTTTTGGGGCTGTTTGATACTCATCACTTTGAGAGCATGATGCCATTGATGCCCACAGAGTGTGCCCTGGTTTGACTCTCGTGGCCGTAACTAATTGCCATGCAAAAACAAACTCTGTCATCACCATGGCGATGTCCGCACAGTGAGGCCTGGGTTGGCTTGTCGTCGCTTCTTTTGTCCAATCGTCCGGGTGAATGTATAGGCTATCTATGCGCACAGTGTGGCTTGGCTCACTTGACTCTTGCCACCTTGATGGTGACCCTCAATTCGTCTGACCGTTCAGCCCAAAAACGTCTGACCAATCAGAGAGACGTGTAACCTCGAGGCTCTGCCGAGTGGCACAATTTGGTTTATGTATTCCAGTCCATGCTCCTGTGTTCTTCAGCTTTCTCCGCCACCTTGAAAAGGTGAGAGAGAGAAGAAAAAAAGACAAGAAAAAAGAAAGAAAAAAAGGCATTTAATGAGAGAGAGATAAAAGGAACAGGGAAATGAAAGGGAGGCATTTCGTGGACATCTGGTGTTTCTTTGTGACAGTGTTCACTGCTAGACTCGAGATGGCTTATCCTTTGATAATGTTGGGACTTTTTTCTTAACTTCTGTACAGAAACGTGTAACGGAAGGTGATTTAATTTGAATTAAGTGACAGCGAACTCGAAATAAGGCTTTGAAATTACACAGTATCATCAAAAGGATGTACTACATCTGCTCTTTGCCAATATCACAGTGTACCTGCCACAATGTGTTCCTGACGTAATAGCCTATGTATGTCAATACGTGCCAAGTCAATCACTCTCATTTGGAAAAGGCTGTCTGTGGCAAATATGCTGTTGAGATAAACTGCACCCATTATTTCGAACCTACACCCCTTTATGGATGGATAGTTTGCTCCTTACTGGTGAATAATGAGGGCTATGATAATAATGTTTGATTAACCCTTCTAATTAGGGTTTATCCACACTGTCTTGTAAAGACAGATACAGTTTGGGGTTAGGGTGACCTTGTTCACATTTACAGCTGCTCTGCTCAATATATGTTTATTTATAATGAAATTCAACACTGTTGTTGCTTGCTTCTTGGGGTTTCAGGCTGGGTGTTTTGTAAAAGCACTTTGTGACAACTGCTGATGTAAAAAGGGCTTTATAAATAAATTTGATTGATTGATTGATTTATAGACCTTCCATGTATTGTACTTTTAACAGAATGTTTACACAAAACCCCACACTCTTTGAATTCCATCCCTCAATTTCCCTCAGCCCATCCTACCTATCGACCACCCTCTCACGATTTCCTCATGCCATAGATTTTTTTAACTGTACTGTAATGTGGTCCATGAATTCTGAATTTGTCAACAGATCGTGGAGGGTGTTATTATGTTATTGATAAATGATTATGACTCACCCGGTCAACAAACAGTCCAATTTTCCAGGTTAATTTTTGAACAATATTTTAATGTTTATAGCCATTGCCCGTTAGCTGCCCACTTCCCGTTACCTTTTTTATGGCTTTGTTCCCAGACTTTGTCCAGAAAATCTGACTTTACAGTTGTAGTGTTATGCTCATATACAGTAAGTGACTGTGTGCGATGTTACTCCTTGTCAATGATGTCAGTGCAAAAGAAGATTCAAGTGTCACGAGAAAGTATATTTCTGTATATGCGTTGTAAGATCTTTCTTTTTACTCTACATTTTAGGAAAATGGCCCTTGAGTAAACATTTCACTGTCAATCTACACCCATTGTTTACGAAGAATGGGACAAATTTGATTTCACATCTCGCTAAAACTACAAAGTTTAAATGAATATTTGAAAAAAGAGGCAAAGTAGAGAAGAGATTAGGTTTTTGTGTCCTTCAATTTAATATTTTTAATCTTACCACTGTTGTCACAGTACAGTTACCAAATCTATCATTCGTTTTTGAGATAATCATATCCGTGAAACATTTTAAGATCTGACGTCCTTTGATGGTAAATGGCCATTGAGAAGAGTGATTAAAACAAGTGCAAATTGATTCCAGCAAATTGACTCTCTGATGCAACTCTCCAGTCAGGCCAGAGTTAGGCCTGTGACTGTGAGAGATTCTTGAAGCTTGAAGGTGGGTTCATAGATTTACATTTTACTCGTTTAGCCGACACTTATCCATATCAACTTACACTGCACTCATCTTCAGATAGCTCAGTGGAACAACCACACAACTCAGCAGTAGTAAGTGCACCTTCATACTGTGACCAGTATAAATGTAGGCCACAAACTCAGCTCTCTCCGAACCTTTATATCAAAAGCCACACATCAACACAACATGCTACATTTTACCGGATGAGCAGAATTTTTCAAACACATAATTTAAATGCAAAGAACACTGCACTGCCAAATACATCATATTTTCTTTCCTTCTCATTGGGTGGGGATCAAGTGTGTCTTATCAAAGCGCCTTTCCCATCACTTGGAATGGAATCATCAGGTCAAGGAAATACTTTCTTGATTAATCCCCATATAATAAGATTAACGGTTTTATGTCTTGATGACTTTGATCATCAGTTCTTATAAATGTGATTCATTCTGGACAGATGCTTCTGTTATTAGGCAAAATTCCCTGCTTCAGTGGTTATTAGCTGTTGGATGATGTCATTCGATCTGAGACAATCCCCCACTTTTTCATTTTTTAGGGTTTTCTGTGGAAACTGACGACTGACATAGGTTCTGTTTAACTGGTGCTTGCATCAGGTCTTTCATTAGGAAGTCACCATTTCTAGTAATAAAGTTGAATCACTTTTTGGTAACAGCAATTTGGTTTCTGACAAAACTGACACTCAAACAAAACACACTTGTAGTGATGTGTGTATGAAAAGTTTTATGTTGTTTAGAAGATTCAAGAGAGGATTCAGTTTGTTCCCTTGCAGATTTGAAATAACATCTTCGTAAGAAAATTAGAGAAATGAGAAATGTGTTTTAATCAAACCTTGTTTTTTCATTCACGCTCGTAATGATCCTGATAACATCCGTACAAAATGTAATTAAGATAACATAATGGCCTGTATAGGCCTATGGCAAATTAATAAAATATTTAACTGATACATTCTGTAATTTATTTTCAGTACACATCTGCCAGTGCAAGAGATTATCATGTGTTTGTTTGAGTGGGTGATCCTGCAATTTGTTGACATCATGCAGAACTCTTTTGAAAACCTGGCAGTAAGTAGTCCATTTCAAAACATAGTCGGCATTTGTCAAAAACATGAAATAGGCTCTGAAGGAGGGCGAAAAGATTGGGTCACAGACAAAGGATATCATTCGTTTCAAAGCCTTCACTGACATGTATTTGACTGTTAATGTACTGCTTCAATCCATAGCCCCAAGCAGTGATTCTGTCACTGTTATTTTGGCCTTAAGTCTTAGAAGAGGTCATATAAGTACATGTCCTGTGTTGTGCTTTCAGACATTACCTGAATTACTCAGGAAAACAGTGCTTGGCCTGACAGAAGGAGAAAGCTAAGCCGCCGCCTAGGCAGTTGTGAAGAGCAATAAAGGCTGCAGTCTTCAGTGTGAAATTGTGATTGACACGCTTTGACGAAAAAAACCTATTTGACAGAACTTGACATTTTAGGGTGAATAAATGACCCTGCAAATCAAGCCTTTAAATGGAGTGGAAATGATGGCTGGAAGCCGAAAGAAAAACAAAAATCTTTTTTTCTCCGATTAATTACACGCCATGATGAAAATCGGGTAGAGGAAGAGTATTTGCTAGGTATATCACATGGAGACCTCATCCCAAGTCTATTAGGAGGGAAAGTTACCTTGACATACAGAACTCCTCAATGGCTCACATGAATACCAAAAATAGTTCCTTTGTCAAGCCGAAGTAGGCTTCTCTTTTTCTCATTTCCCTCCTTTTATGTCGGCAATTTCCCCGCACAAAGACATTCAAAGGGGTTGTTTTGACCCAAAATGTCACCCGTTTCTGACCACGGAAGAAAGATATGGTTCATGTTTTCATCTTAAATGTGGAGCACCAGTGGCAGTAGAAGTTCACCAGTTATTGTGTACTGTCTTTATATCCCATAGCTGCCGGAAGTATAGTTTGCAGCATTGTCTTTTTTTTCATATTCATTATCCTCCAATTTGATATTGTTAGTAA
Organism: Esox masquinongy; assembly: GCA_016801175.1. Lineage (NCBI taxonomy): Eukaryota > Metazoa > Chordata > Actinopteri > Esociformes > Esocidae > Esox > Esox masquinongy. The sequence goes on along the minus strand of JACXGI010013173.1, from coordinate 7,652 downwards.
ACCACCCAGAAAGTGTGTGTTTTTTTTACCCTTGAAGTAAACCAGAGACGACACTGTCCCAAAGATAAATGAGGATGACTGCTGGCAAAGAATGAAAGGTATCGTTTAATCTCGCCCCCGTGATGCAATCTAAGTGGGTTAATTAGGGCGAAACGCACCCGGAACACCAGAGGGAAGACGCTCGTACATCAACAGTGTAGCTTGGAGTTGCCTGTGTTTTTAGGGGATGACTTGCGGAGGCCCTGAAAGATTGACTTGCTTTGAAAAATCCGAGCAGAGTTCACTATTAAAAAATGCTGCAGAAAAAAACCAAATCCAACAGTCAAAATCGGATTTGATTGGTGGCAGACAAAGTACACACTGCTTTAGTAACATCTCAGCTTTGTTCTTACTTATAATGGCCATTGACTGCACAAATGTGATGTCGTTAAAACAAAGATACAGTATATATTTGAGAAAATTGGCACGTACTGGGCATTCACAGTTAGTTATTCACTCCCTATTGGATGGTTTGAAATGCAGTAATGGTTAGAGATGAAGTCTGGGAGTTCCAAAGAAGAAAATATTTTTTAAGCTCCCATTTACAGTTGGATGTGTAATATGTTTTTTGTACTATTTGAATAATATGTAAGTATTATCACTAATATATTTCAGTTATCCCTGAAATTCAGGTTTGAAAGCAAGTGCTCTAGATCACATGGGGCACATATTGGCACATAAATGACAGTACATGTATGTGCCGAGGAAGCACTTTGGAGAAGTGCTTTGGCTCAAAAGCACCCCTTTTTTTGACCAGTGGTCCAAAATTCAAGAATGTATTGTACCAGTCAAAAGTGTTGACACAATTACGGTAAAGTTTTTATTCATTCACTTAAAATGCTTTGCAATCAATGTGCCACCGTTGCAGTACAACTGCCTGTCTGCATGTTTTTAAGTTGTTTTGGTATTGGTAGCTTTACTCTTTTAAGAGCAGTGGTGAATCAAAATATTTCCCATTCAAGCCTACAGAGCTTTTAAAACAGACATTTCAGTGTCCTGGGGTGGTCCGGTGTTTAAAACAGACATTTCAGTGTCCTGGGGTGGTCCGGTGTTTAAAACAGACATTTCAGTGTCCTGGGGTGGTCCGGTGTTTAAAACAGACATTTCAGTGTCCTGGGGTGGTCCGGTGTTTAAAACAGACATTTCAGTGTCCTGGGGTGGTCCGGTGTTTAAAACAGACATTTCAGTGTCCTGGGGTGGTCCAGTGTTTAAAACCGACATTTCAGTGTCCTGGTGTGGCCCAGTGTTTAAAACCGACATTTCAGTGTCCTGGTGTGGCCCAGTGTTTAAAACAGACATTTCAGTGTCCTGGGGTGGTCCAGTGTTTCAAGCTGCTGCCTCCTGTGCACCTGCACTCCGGCAGCATGGGTTTGAATCCGGCCCACTGCTCTTTCCACAAATTTTCTTTATAAAAAACATCCTAACCCTAACTTGGAAAGATATTTTTAAAAATGCAAAATGTAAATAAATGAATTAACTGATGGTACTCAAGCCCTGTATGCCAGGCTGGTCTGCATGTTTTAAAGTATGAATGGCTTTTTTAGCTGAAACGGGTAAAAACTGTCTAAACAGCAAACACGTTCTATGCAAGTCTGTGGTACCTGAAATGCATTGGAGTTCATGCAAAGATGGTTGTGGTGTTGGCACTAATTTAAAGCATCAGTACCTGACAGTTGCATGCTTCATGAGACCATATACCACGGTTATGACATCATATACCACGGTTATGACATCATATACCAGGGGTATGACATCATATACCACGGGTATGATATCATGGACCGGGTTACCAAGGCAATTAGAGCAGTAAAAATTGAAGTTGATATCATACCACATGATATCAACTTCAATTTTTACTGCTCTAATTGCCTTGGTAACCCAGTTTATAAGTGCAACAACGCATTTCGGGAGTTTGTGATTTATTGCTAATATACCATGGCTAAGTGCTGTATCTCCGGGCACTGCTCCAACGAGTCGTGCCTAAGAACATCTCTTAGTTGTGGAATATTCGTCATGTACCACATCCCTTCGTACCTCACTGCTTACAAATACCACATGGCTTATATTGAATTTTAATATCAACGTTCTCCTGCAGTCCAAAATTAATTTATTATCATTATTCATTATTTACTTTTCTTTTTCTGTTACTTTGTCTTAAGTGACGACTTGGACCGCACACTATTTCATATTGAAAATTCCTCTCATATTGCCATAACTGTGTTGCGGTCATATGGTCTTTTCCAGTGTAATCTACATTCGACTTGGCGGATTTTAACATACTGAATGTAATCACAGCTAATAATACGATTGTGCGGTCATTGACAGCATAATTGTCCTATAATTGCATATTTGCATATAATGGATTCATTGTTATTTCTCAGCTAATGGACACGCAGCACAATGCCTTTGGGATGAATTGGCCACGTAATGATCGCGTCACATGTTCCATTGGAAGTGGAACGGTGAGTGACATGCCCAGAAGATCATGTGGACTGTAGCTGCATATAACTTGGGTGCAGTAAATGGCCAGATATTTCAAATGACAAAATGTCACCAGTGTACTGCTCAGACCAGAGATGCCATTACACTGATGCACCAAGGCACCTCCTAAAGGAGCACATCCAATTCCTATCAACACTGGTCCATATTCCAGTTCTGGGGCCCACGAGACCCAATCTATAAATCGAACCAGGCCTTTAATGCTCTCCATTTTTGTTACAAAGATGACCCACAAAGTGACCTACATCGTTAATTTGTGGCTTTTGCGGAAACACCAAAAAATGTAGGGCATAAAATGCTAATTATGTTTTTGTTAGTGTCTTGGAAAAACATCCACCGTGCACCAATCTGTTCCTCACGTGGGAAGCGCTTCTTTGATCGGTCTCTAATGATGCTTGAAATGATTGCACAGGTCACTTTGTAGGGCAAATTAAGTGTATTCTTTATTTATTAAATGGGCTTTAATGAGACCCCAATGAATCGTGTGTAACTGAGTGATGGCTTATATCAATGAGAATAACTAACAAGGTGTGTAAGCAAACTGGAACCAGTTCATGTAGGAAAATATTTGCACTGCATGTGATGAAGCGCTCTGTAATTTAAAAAAGGCAATCCCTTTGGTAGTCATTACAGCATAGGTCAGGAGAGGGGTATCATTGAAAAGCAGAGCTGTTTCCAAAATGTTTTGTGACACGCATCTCATGTTTAAGGCTAATGGATTTTTAATGACCCATGTGACCTGGTAAGGACACCCTGGTCCTGTTCATAAACATTGCATAACGTTAATGCCATTTTATCGTAAGCTATTCCATTTTTATGTTCCAGAGTCCACAGACTTAAAGAACAGATTTTTTTTTTGCTAAGTAAGTATGCTAAGAACAGTTTTGTATTTGCAGCAATGACCTGGAAGCAGTTAGGGTAAACTTTGCAGAAATACAGGTTTGTTCACCTTGTTACCTCTGGATTAGAGCCTGCAGCCTTCTGTCTACCCCCTCAACCACTAAGCTATCCTGCTGCCAAAGTTCAATTTTAATATTTAAAAAAAAAAAAAAAAGTTGAATGAGATCTTTCACATTTTCACCACAATAAAATTGCCAAGCTCCTCCTACAAAATCATACTGTTTTAGGAGAGTGACCTCACCTTGTCTAACAGTGACCTCACCCACCAATCACAATCAAAATGAAGTTCAGGTGGGAGGTGGGCAGCAGGTTGTTTTAGGGAGGGTTTGCAATGCTGTCTTGGTTTTAATGGTATATTATCACATATTACTCTTATTTTCACTTCTAAACCAATTATTTGTCCGCAAGAAAAGTATTTTGGATGGATGATCATGGGACTGGAGTGCATCTTTAAACACATAGAATGGATGCATGTAATGGATACTACTTAAACCTTTCCACTTTCCACAGGCAGTGTTAAACACTTCAGCTTGACTTCCTAAGGAAAGTGCACCAATGACACTTCTGCTCCCTGACAAATTTGGTTCAAATTTATCAAGCGTTGCTCCAATAACCATGCGCCTCTTCTTTTGCTCACCCGTTGCTTTCCGTTTAGAGAAGTGTGCCAACCAAATAGCATTCATGATAATTCCTCTTATTTAATTATTCATTGAACGTAAGTGACAAAAACAAATAAAAAAAATTGTTCATTATGACGGCCAAAATTTCTAACTACGCACCATCTGCGGGAAAAAACAACCCAAATGAATTGTGTCAAGATTGCACCACCGCCTGACCGGTAGATGTTTTTTTTCTTGTGCGTTGACCTGGTTTATGTGCATATTAATCATGTTTCTACGGCTGGTGGCTCTCCTGCAGCACTGGGATTTCAAAGATAACAGTAGGCTACTCATAATACACAGATAATCACCGAAATGTGTTTCAAAGGCCATCCTGCAAACAGCCCCTTTTAATTAGGCTTGCTTCATGATTTAAACACACACACACACGTATGCGTGCACACACACACACACACACACACACACACAGACAGCGATAGAAAGCAGCAGATCTATTAAAGATGTTGAAAAAGAACCTACTGGAAAGAAAAGAGGGAGAGTAAGGGTTTGGGGGGAAGGGAGAGAGAAAGAAGAGAGGGAGAGTAATGGTTAGGGGAGGAAGGGAGAGAGAAAGAAGCCGTGATGAGATATTAATAAGAGAATAGGACAAAGGGAGCGAGGAGGAGCCAAGAGAGAAGAAATCAAGTAAAGGAGATCCAGAGGTGGAAGAAAGAAGATGGGATGGACAGGATGGAAGAGGGGGAGACTGGAGAGTGGGAGACAGGACTGAGGTTGGTGGAGACAGACAAGGGGAGAGGGAGACAGAACAGAGGAGGGGGAGACAGGACATAGGACGGGGGAGACAACAGGGAGTGGGGGACAGGAAGAGGGGGGAGACAACAGGGGAGTGGGGGACAGGAGAAGGCGGAGACAGAAGAGGGGAGTGGGGGACAGGAAGGAGGGGGGAGACAGAAGAGGGGAGTGGGGGACAGGAGAGGGGGGAGACAGACGAGGGGAGTGGGGGATAGGAAGGGGGGGGCAGAAGAGGGGAGTGGGGGACAGGAGAACGGGGGAGACAGGCGAGGGGATACCAGTGAAATACACTGTCTGCAGTCTATCATCTGTGTTATTCTAGAAACGTCCCACTTTAGATTGAACAGACAGATAAACAGGCCTACTGAGGTTTCAGAAGTTACTCTGCAGACATCAGGGACTTACAGAGACACACAACTCTGCATAGCGTTTCATTTATAAATTATTTTATTTAAGAATCAATGCGTCTATAATTCATTCATAACTCCAAAAATGGATGTAAAACCCCCAAATGGCCCCTTTTAGGAAACAGGAGACAATCTAATAAATGTTTCAAAACGCTTTGCAAAACCAGAACTATATCAAAAACTACGGTAGCTCTTCAAAAACAGAGTATGTTGTTGTTCAATGTGACTCACATCCTCCTACACAGTGTAAATTATGCCCAATCTAATTCAGATTCATTATGGTAATACCACCCCATTTTAACTTGCATGCAATTACTGGTATAGCTTACATGTTGGTGCCTTGGGAGGGACATAGTAGGGTTTTTAATCATCAGAATCGTACAATAGCATACTCCCACAAATTCATACTTAAGCCACCAGGCTGTATGGACAGTCATGCATTTCACTGTATATTCCCAGTATTGTCTGACACTGGAATAATTATATTTCGGGAAAAGTACGGAACAAAAGAGCTATGGTATTTTCTTCTTTAATGTCTCTTATTTTGAATCTACCTGCTGCGTAGCTTCAGTCGTAACAGTCTTCACAGTTGAATAATGAAAAGGCATTACAACGGAACTATTAAACTGTTTAGGCGTTCGCAGAAGCCAGTTTGTTTCCACGACTGTAACAGAGTCTTCTGAAATTGCCCGTTTTACTGACAGTGCGTGATTTACTGTATTTTAAAGCGCATACAGTCATTGGAATAGCCTACCAAGGTGGTGGAAAGTGCACTTCGAAATGGCTGTGCTGTTTTTTTTCTCCACCTGCAGTCCCTGAAGCTGACGCAGTCCACACTCATGAAACTGACAGGCACGTCATCGGAGTGGTTCATCCGCTGCACTACCCCATCCTCTCCAAGGAGGTACTAGACCGAGGCCAAACGCCTGTCACTGTTACTGCCCGACGTGTCATTTATCTACGAGAACGCCTGAAACACTGAGTACAGGCACCTCTCATTGAGACCCTGTCGTCTCGTGTGATGATTCAGTTTCTCTTGGGATTCGTCAATTGGTTGGCGGACCTCAGCTAACCGATACACTCCAACACAAGTGCCCCTGTGAAATTGTGACATCAGGCTTTTATTCGGTGTGAGAGACAAAAACACGGAGAAAAACAGTATCCTTGAGTTTTTAATGGTATTCTAAATGTGCCAATTGTATATGTTCTATCCAATAACAACTAATAACCTCAAAGCTGGCGTGAACATTTTTTTCTGAAAACATTAGTCCTATGCTCCAGTAACTACACTCCGTCAATAATACATCAGGGAGTGAGATGAACGGGTTTGATGACATGCACGTATCGATGGGGAAGAACGCTGTGTGGTGATATGAAAGGGTTATGAATGATGTGCACGTATCTAAAGCTTCACTAAAGCCTTTTCCTGCAATCTCTACTAAGCTAACTGGAACCAAAGGAACCAGCCTTGTTTTTGGGAAGTTCTGGTTTGGTACTAGGAAGATCCAGAACCTTCCACTAATTGGCCTTTACCACTGATGTCTGCCACATACACAGTATGGGGGGGGGCAAAATGGGGGCATTACCCCTCCAGATTGAATCCGTGCCCCCCCAGTTTTGTTTCCCCATGCACACTGTAAATGGTACATGAATTAGATATGCCCCCTCATTTATAAAAATACACCCTCAGTCATTTTATCCTGCAGCCGAGTCTTAGTACAGTACAACGAAATGCCGTCAGCATCTAACCAAAAGTGCAAATAGAAGAGTGCAGCAGAGGTGGAAAAAGTAATAAGTAAAAGTACTCGGCTGTGTTCAACAGTTTTGGGAAGTTCCTAAGTTAGAGCAAAATGACCAGAGAAAGAGTTCATAACCCACCAGCGACATTAATTGGACATTTACACTCTTTCATTTTATTTAATTGATCACTGGTTAGTTTTTAACTCCCTTTACCTGGTTACATAGATCTTAATTAGATACATCCCCAAAGCCGAACCCAGTTGAGTACTTGTACTTTGTATTTTCCACCTCTGGAGTGCAGAATATGTACAAGTGAAACAATTAAGAACAATGTATGTTATAGGTGGGATATATAAATACGCAGTGAAGGCAAATGCAAGTACAAATGGCAATTCTAAATGTGCAATGAAAGCAAATTGAAGGTGCAAGGTAGCATTATATGGTAGCAAAATATGTATGTGTATATATACAGGTGCTGGTCATATAATTAGAATATCATCAAAAAGTTGATTTATTTCAGTAATTCCATTCAAAAAGTGAAACTTGGATATTATATTCATTCATTACACACAGACTGATATATTTCAAATGTTTATTTCATTTAATTGTGATGATTAAAACTGACAACTAATGAAAATCCCAAATTCAGTATCTC
>JACXGI010013172.1:0-21331 GCA_016801175.1 Esox masquinongy | reverse complement strand
CTATGTAGACTCATGTTCTTCACTATGAAGATCAGCTTGGTATGTATTTACTATGTAGACTCATGTTCTTCACTATGAAGATCAGCTTGGTATGTATTTACTATGTAGACTCATGTTCTTCACTATGAAGATCAGCTTGGTATGTATTTACTATGTAGACTCATGTTCTTCACTATGAAGATCAGCTTGGTATGTATTTGCTATGTAGACTCATGTTCTTCTCTATGAAGCTCTGACAAACATGACCCAAATGAATCACGTTTCCTCAGTAGACAACTTTAATATTTCATTGAATCTCCACAGCTCTTTGGGACCAGCTGCTTGAGGGGCGAATTAAACTGCAGAAAGCTCTTCTGACAGCCAATAAGCTGCCACAACCACAGACCTTCCCGGAGTTTAAGAACAGGGGTGGAGCAGAGTTTGCTGGAGTGTTGAAGAACAGTGAGTGCTTTGTTTCTGCCAATTTTTTTTAAACAGGGCATTTTACAGCTAAGAACAATATGACCTTAATTTAACTTCATTGATGGAGATAAAGAGGAAATGTCAAAAAATGACAAACGTAACAAATGTAAAGTTTTCAGCCCAGTTAATGGCATGGTCATGATTCTGGTATGTTTGTGCTGTTATTTACTGAATACAAAATGTTTTATTTGCAATTATCATTTGTGTAAAAGAAGTTACTTTAAATGCAATAGCTTAATTTGAAACATGAAGTTTTAATCATATTGGACAGAGTTTGTGTTAGAATCTTTAGTGGACTTGGCTGTTCAAAAGAACATTTCTAAAAGAATATTGTCATAACAAAATAAAATGTCAGCTCTTTTGTTATAAGACATATCTTAATCCTTCTAGTTTCCACAGTGGAATCATGTGAAACGCGAGTTTGCCTTTCTCTCATTATTGTTTAAACCTGACCGATTTGGCCTGATTCTTCTAATACTATTTTTTGCTCAAGGCGGGGTGGTAGTCCACCTCCCTCATGAAAATCACTCACACAATTTTATAATCAATGCCCACAGTAATAGGATTCCTCTGGCCATGGGCAATTAATACAGTTTTTCCCTTTTTTCTCCCCGTGCTGATCTCAAAGCTACGAGACACTGGCTTTTCCTCATTTGCATATTTATTGCATTGGACTCAAATCTGGCGAGTGATTGATGTGGAGCCTGCCTCCTGAATTTTTAGCGACCCATTATTATGAAAAGGAGGGAGGGGGTTTCGGCGTGCCAGTGTACTTTTGATTAAAGTTGAAGAGGACGGAATCATAAGTGTTCCCCACCTCCTTTCTTTTCATACGCCCTGTGATTTAGAGGGCAAAGTCTCGAGAATTTGCGGCATGTTTTAATGGATGTTGACAAGATGTGGACTAACAAAAGCCGAAGCGGATCTGCTCCAAAAGATTTTAATCAGTCATGCTTGGGAAAGAACTTGCTGTACATTTGTTAAAAAAGTGAAGTTTTTGAGGCAGATTTCCTACTGCTATGTGGCATAACTTAAGTATTTTTTAAAATATTTTGGTATTTTTTATCTGGCAAATAATGAGGAAATTAACAGCATAGTTAAAAACCCCTAATCCATATTCCTTGACCAAGACCAATGTTCAGTAATGTTGAATTTAGACAGCATAACGTTTGTAACCTATTTGTCTGTATCAGCACCCTCTAACCTTTTCTGGCATACACCAACCTGACAGCGTGTTTTCTCTACGACGTTCTGTAAGGTCACAAAGCCCTAAAGGCTCTCCAGAGGTCTCTGTTGGAGCTGCAAGACCAGCTGCTCCATCAGAACCCAGACACCAGGCCCATTTCCCTGGGCAAAGCCTGGGGAGCCCACAGGTCAGTCCACACTCCAGAACCACAGACAACACCTGCAGTGCTCTGCTATATGACACACTCCTGATGAACATGAGCAGGATGCCGTGTTCCGTTGTAATGACCTCAGAACTGATTTAACGGCCAAACGCAGTTAAAATAAGGTTTCTCCTGTGTTTTGTATCATTTTATCAAACAGCCGACACAACGTAGAAGTGATTGTTCTTTTCACCAGCGTCTATCTATATTGGAGTTTCCTATCAGTGGGTTGGCAAGGATGGATGTTTTGCTTGCCTGGTGATATTACTGGGAGGCGTACAGTATGTAATTATATAGACCATTAACAAAATAATGTCTAGTTTTCGGATTAAATAACCATCCCACTTCCCACTCAGTTGTCTCCCAGACAGGCCTGTAACATTGTTGTGTGATAATTTTTATTGGCTAAAAACCTATATTTATTTTATACCATTTTAATGGAAAGACGTTGACCAGAAAATACCTTCATGTAAGGAAAGTACCTTCATGAAGTTTGTTATTTAAATCTGTTATGCATTTAGCTTTTTAAAGTGGCGCTACGTTTTGTGGTTCTGTATTTACCAGTGAAGAGGACGAGGAGATTGTCAGTGATGAGGAAGACGAAATGAAGGAAGCGACGGAACCGGCTATGGAGACAGGTCCTCCCAAACGGAAGTTGGAGATGGCTGAGTACCCGGACCTAATGGCCAAGCGCTTCGCTGCCTTCCAGCCGTATCGCGATGCCACACTGCAGAAATGGCACGACAAGACCAGGCTGACCATGGGGAAGAGTAGCAAGGTCAGGAGGCATTTGATAAACCCGACACGCACGCATACACACACTTCTGTACCAGTCGAGGACACGAGTGCACATTCGTAAGCAGGGCTTAGCTCTCATCATATACATGGTTAGCACTGTTTTTTCTCCATCAGCATGCACTGTGCGTAGTGAGCATATCCTTTCCAAAAGCACCCCTCTTCGTCCCAGCACTCAACTGTAATATCTCCCATAAACTAAGGGCTAATGTGCCAATTAAAAACTGACTTGATACTGTTACATTTATCTTCATTGTTCTGGATGTAAGGTATGTATTTCACTGAACCTACGGCAACTGCCTCGTCTCGGCAGTAATGCTGTAACTTAACTATTGTTTGTCTCCTGTCAGGGTTTTGGGGCATTTGACAGAAATGTCCTCACCCAGGTGGAACAGGTGCTGATGGACAAGGAGAGGCTTGTTAAACGCACCCAGACCAGGCGCTCGGAGTACAGAGTCCTGGGGAAGCCGGAGGCCGCAGCCCCCATACCTGAGAGCACCACGGCAGAGGAACAGGTGAGACCGGAGGGAAAACGGTTTCTAGGTGACGTCGCTAAGGCAACCTCATGGCCTCCTTTTGACTGGAGCCGAATCTTGACCATACTAGCGGGGAACTCCCGCCGTCCTAAAGTTAACTTTACACAAAGATCAATAGTTAGTTGCAGCTCTAGTCGGTGGGGGCCGTCTTCATGATACCCCTTCTCAGATTCCGTCCAGCTTGTTGTATTAGAGAGCATTAAGCTCTTTCAGCGCTAGCTGAGTGAGATACATTTAGCTCTGTATCTTAATTGAATCTAGCCAGCGACCGTAGCATCTGAACTATATTAACCTGAAATGTAGGCAGTGTCGCAGTCCAAAATGATTCAAAGCAGGCAGCATTTGCAGGTTGGTTAATACATTAGGGGAGCGTGGAGAGAGGGGTTGTTTCAGCGGTTTTAGATTAGGGCCTGGTAAGGCTCAGCCATCCTTCTCCCTCCTTCAGAGGTGTCACTTTATCTGGAGAGCAGACGGTTTATCTGGGCTGTTACATCTGGAGTTTATGGCTTCACCTCCTCTGCCGCTGCATGACAGAGCCTTCTGTATCTCTCCACCCCCTCCTCCTCCTCTTCCTCTTTCTCTCTCAGGGGACAGAGCAGCTGCTGAAAGCCAACAGTCATCTGAAAGACCTGGACGAGGAGATCTTCGACGATGACGATTTCTATCACCAGGTAAACAGCGCCAGACTGCGCGCGAAACGCCTACACTCCGTCGATGGCCTGAGCCGTTGCGGAAATGTTGCCCTTTCTTCCGGGTAGAAGTGGTCTGACAGTAATGAACGAGCGAGAACTGACACCTTTTGGTCTTTCTGAGGTCTCTACACCGAGTTGCTATCGGACCCGGCCACTGTACACCGAGCTAAAGGATGGCACGATGTCTGTGTGGTGCCAAGCGCCAGGACTGCCCTTGTTATTCTTGTTCGTCCTTCAGGGGACAGTCCCGTCCTCCCCGGCGGCCCGGTCTGAAGGCTCAGAGCCGTTCCCTGTGGGACTTAGTCCTCCACGGTCCAGTGGAGCTGCTGTATTCCATGCATTTTAATGTGGCTAACCCCTCACAGCGGGCCATGGCTGGACTGATGTTTGCATTCGCCAAAACATTTTTAGTCAGCAACTCTGCATGCCATAAATCACTTGGGGGGGGGGGGGGGTTGCGCGTGTGTGTGTGCGCGCACGCGCGTGCATGCCTGTGCCTAATGCTGACTCCCACAAGCATCTCTCTCCACACCGCTCCATACGACTGAGAGGCGGAGTCATTAACCATGTCTGTGAACAGAGCAATCACTCACACACTGGATTAGAGTCATTATCTAGCACCAATGGAGTTTAACAGTTACATTCGCTAAGGTTTACAATAAGATATGCAGATTCCTAACCTGCGTCCTGACCAATGACGAGGAAACAAGATGGAGGAGGAGGGGTTTCATTGATTTTCACTGTGTAGCCAAATCCGTCTGTCTGGATGACTTAGGTCGATGTCGCTGGAGTTGGAAAATGTTTGATAGCAGTGCTGCAATGGTAGCTTTCTGTGTAATCACCCTTGTTTCACACCTATATCCCATTCATATTTCCTCCGGTGGAGTAAGTTGCCTTGCGTGAGGCTTCTTGATGGGGACAGTATGCAGATCTGCCGCAGTCCCTTGACCCCAGTATAACTGCTAAATGCTGAGTGACAAGCAGAGACATCATATCCCATTTTTACAATCTTAGGTAGGATTGTTAATCAGCACTGTACAGATCTACCAACATTTCAGTTTTAAGGTGGACTCCAACCACCAGCCCACTGTAAATAGTTTACATACGGCACATATAGAAGTTCTACCAACATTCCAGTTTTAAGGTGGACACCAACCACCAGCCCACTGTAAATAGTTTACATACAGCACATATAGAAGTTCTACCAACATTCCAGTTTTAAGGTGGACACCAACCACCAGCCCACTGTAAATAGTTTACATACAGCACATATAGAAGATCTACCAACATTCCAGTTTTAAGGTGGACACCAACCACCAGCCCACTGTAAATAGTTTACATACAGCACATATAGAAGATCTACCAACATTCCAGTTTTAAGGTGGACACCAACCACCAGCCCACTGTAAATAGTTTACATTCAGCACATATAGAAGTTCTACACCCGCTTCAAGTCAAGCCACATATTCTCGTTTGGATTCAGGTTGGTGCTCTGACTGGGCAACTCAAGGGCACTAACCGTTTTATTCCTTAACCACTCCACTGACGTTTTGGCTGTGCTTTAGGTCGTCATGCTGAAATGTGAACTAACATCCCAGTTTCAGCTCCCTTTCTGAGACAGTAGAATTTCCCAGTTTCTAGGGACGCGCTGATCTAAGCTGGGTCTTCATGCTGTTCCAAGGGACATTCAAGGTTTTGAAGATTTTCCAACTCCTGATCTGTCTCCTTCTGCTTCAACTTTGTTTCTTAGTTCTTTTATGCTGTGCGTTTGCAAATCGTTACCCAACTTCGGGAACCTACAGAAATGTCTGAATTTATGCTAAAATCACTTGAAGTGCTGTGGAGGACAGTTAACTATTTCAAAGGGGTGGTGACTCGTCCAGTTATGATATTTCAGATTTGTGTTTTGTTAATTCTGAATTTAATTTCACAAAAACAAAAAAATCCCCATAGAAGTTTAGAGTAATGTAGATTGTGAACAAAAATATATATTTTAAATGTCTGAGGGGAAAAAGACTAAACGGATGTATACTTTCTGTAAGTACCGTATTATAATCTGTGGCTTGTTAGTATGTGGGAGCTCTTCGTAATACCCATACTCTGTATATATTTTCCCCCGACCCAGAGCCTGGAAGCTGGCCATACGGGGAGGGGGGGGGGTAGAGCTATGTGGACTGCCAGCCTTACTGAGACTGAGAGAATCCTGGAGAGGAGAGGTTAATTGGGGACATTACTGAAGATTCTCCTCTGCCTGATAGAAGTCAGTGGGAAAGGCTGCATGGTGGCCGATTAAAACAGAATGGCTCAGTCAGTCAAGACAAGTCATTACTGTCTCTGGGGGGAAATCAAAGCAACAGGGGGAGTTATTGAAACCACTGGATGTACTGTGGGACTGACCTCTTCAGTGCAGCTCATTCAGATGTTGCACTGTGGCGGGGAGGGTTTGGGTCCGGGCTTGGTGCTGCTCCACTAACTGAGGCGGACCCCAGGAGTGGGTCATTGTAGCGGGTCCTGGGTCCTAGGGTTGGCTGCTGGGTTGACGCTGACGAAAGAGGTCTGCGCTAAGTGAATGGTATTGAGAGAGGATGGAGGGAGAGTTCAGGTGATAAAGATGTTCACACACACACACTATATGAAATAGTCTTCTCTTTTTTGCTCTTTTTCCTTCCCCATTGTTCACCTCAGCTTCTGCGAGAGCTTATCGAACGCAAGACGATTGCTGCAGACCCCAACGACCAGGTGGCTATGGGCAGGTGCGTCTGTCTGTCTGTCTGTCTGTCTGTCTGTCTGTCTGTCTGTCTGTCTGTCTGTCTGTCTGTGTGTGTGTGTGTGTGTGTGTGCGGGCGGGCGTGCATGCGTGCCTGAAGTTTGGCCACTAGCCGCTGTCAGATTGCATGTGATTTGACCTCGTGTACTTTCCTGTTACTTTTCCAGACAATGGCTGGCCATTCAGAAGCTCCGCAGTAAGATCAAGAAGAGAGTGGACACTAAGGCCAGCAAAGGCCGCAAAGTCAGGTGAGTGGAGGGAACGGGACGTTCACGCTGAAGAAATACTGGTTCACTGGAATATCTCTCCCCACATTGTAACTCAGTCATTCAGGGCCATTGTCTCCCTGTGCGTTTTGTCTCCTTTGTGTATTAAGTCTGTTTTAGTATTCACCACACAACAAGCTCTTTATTTCCGCCGCACAGGGAGGCTCCAATGACAGCATTCATTCCCAGTGGTTCATTTATGAAAATAGGCCTCACTTCCTCTGATGCTGGGTTCTACGCTGCTTTATCTGTAGTCCTTTCTGCCATTTCAATTATCTTTTATAGAAAATGTTCCCCATTGTTGTTAATGTCGATTACATTTCCGTGTGCTCTGATTAAATATTTGAGAATTCAAATTGATAATTTCTATTTATACATATACAACTATTTGCCAGTGGAAACATTGCAATTACAGTGTTTTTTTTCTCCATTTATTCCAAGTGGAAAGGTCATCCTTTTTTTTGTGGATCTGGGGGGGGCTATTGTATTTCAGCCTGTTTATCTTCTATACACAGACACAGTACAAACTAATGAGCTCAAACACTAACTCACATTTATTAATGGACCAACCACATTTAAATGTACTATATCCAGTGATTTGCAAAAATATTTGGACAATGACACATTTATTGTTTGAAACAGGGAGGTTGAAGTACAGGCTGTGCAGAACTTTTATACATAGCCCCTAATTTAAGTTACTAGAGTGTCTATATCACCCTGTATTCCTCCACACAGTATATCAACTTTAAACTTGCTTGATGCATATTATTTTTGGGGGGTCCTTGTTGTTTTGTGCCCATTAAAAATTAATGGTATATCGAATGTATTTTCTCATTTCGGAGTTCCTTTTATTGTAAATAAAAGTACTTTTTTCCCTGTGAATGCTACCATGGTTCTGGATATTTCTGAAGTAATGGCGAGTCATTACAGAGACACAGACGGCATACCCCCAGACATGCCAGCCTCTCACCAGTCCACAACGTCAACATTATTAGCTGTTGTATTTTCATGCTTATTTCAGGATCACCTGTAATGATGCTTGTATCCACGGAAACGTAGTGGTGTCCAGAAACATGTTCTTACACTTTGCTCTCTGTAGGTTCCACGTCCACAGTAAGCTGGTGAATTTCATGGCCCCCATCGACCACAGCTCCATGAATGATGATGCACGGTCAGTAGCTTTTGTTGAAGCATTCCAGGAGGAAAGGCTATGCACTTTACCACTGACATGCCTGTATTGACCTGTTGTTCACCTCAATCACCGACCCCCCCCTCCTCTCCTCAACCCCTCCTCCTCCCCTCCTCCTCTGTCTTGCGGGCTGTTTGTCACACAGCTCAGTGTTCCGTTGTCCTGTCACGGCCATACATCTGACTCTCGCTGTAACCTGCAACACCTGAAACTACTGTCTCAGAAATCCATGTGTCCTGCTTTGATCTGCTGCACACAAACATGCACACGCTATACTCGTGAGGACTTTTGGGGATCACTGATGTCCATTTAAATTTCTATCTTTTCCAATACCTAAACCTAACTCTTATAAACCCATTGTAAACCCAAACCTCATCTTAACACCAAGCCTAAAAAGCAATTTGTGTGAGGACCGGCAAAATGTCTTCACTAGTCATGATTTTCCATGGGTTAATATGCTTGTGAAGACATCTGGACCTGACAAGTGTAGACACACACACACACACACACACACACACACACACACACAATTTTTTTTAATCCACATTCCCCTTTAGTGTTTTTGTCTGTAGTTGTCAGTGTTGTGTGAGATTAGGTTTTTAAATGCGATTCCGTTTTATCACTTGTAATGTATAGACTGCTGATATTCATATTATATGAAAGAGTTTACAATCCACAAACAGTTATGGTCTTATTATGGGCTTTTTAGAAATTGAAATGCTGCAAAAGTTCATTTTCAGTGCATCTTGTGTAATTTAGGGCATCAACATTTCAAAATAATGGAATACATTGTACCTATACGGTGAATCACTGTTGATCTCCATCAAATTCATACATTTACATTTTCCATCTTTTTTTAAATAGCTTTATATTTCGTTTTACTGACCCAGAGGACACCTTATTCAGGGAAAATCTCAGTGGACCTGCATCAAATTCTTTTTCTTTTTTCTCATTCTTTTCTCAAATATCTCTTTTCATCTAAACGGCAAACAGCGGTGTGTTCTGTGACGGTGATTGCTCAGTATAACCATGCAGTCTGGGGAGATTGTGCATTTTGTTTAAACTCCTTTTTTTTTTTTTTTTTTAGAACAACAAATTTTTTGAAAGGTAGTCGGTTTTTGAGTTATGTCAATGACTATTACCCCGTTCTGTAATGCTGCATTAAGCCCATTTGTGTGGTCACTGCTATAAACTCTTCAGAAAGGATATTTGCTAGATACATTGGCTATCTTATGATGGCATTTGAGAAAAGCAGCCTGGCCTAAAGGAATCTTGTGCACACAGGCCACTGCAGGCCACAAAACATAACATAAAGGAGATGTTGAATGCTACTATGACTATGTTGATGATAGTCATAATAACTGAGGTTTTAACTCACGACCAGTGCAAAGCAAGGCGGAAAAGCTGACAGACGGGCTTATCCCTTTCAGCAGCTCTGATTGGCTGTAAGTTGTTCAGTGTGTGTTATGGGTAATATTGATTAACATCATGTAATGAGCGGGACTACAAGAAAAAAAGATTCTCCTATTGGGGAATACCATATGACGGAACCTTTTGGCCCGGAACGTTCTTTTGTAGATTTTCCAAATGAATGTCCAGATCATAGGACCACTATAAATGACTGGATGGCCAAGGCGAGGCCCGCGTGCCGCCAGTTGAATAGCCCCGCTACAGATAGGGCAGGCCCTGTGTTGTTGTGGTAACCATGAGATGACAGGCATTCTAAACACGATAATGACTGCACAATGGCCTGACCTTCCCCAGCACTACTGCGTGTACGCCCCACCTCATTTCCATAGCAATCAGTGGCCTACAGTAATAATGGTGATGTATGGCTGTTGCATCATGCTGGCCGCTGACCTTTCGCAGAGAAGCCACAGCGGGTGACCTTTGGGAATAAATGCCCCAGCACAGCCCCCCGCGCCCCCTCCCAGCCTCTAAACCTCAGCTCCGCTCCTTGGCCTCTGCGCTCTCCCCACCGTGGATTCTCGACACCGCGCTGGCATCGCGGACGCAGCCTGCCACGCTCCACTGGCTCCATGAATGTTAATGTGGTGTGGTGTGGGGGTGGGGGCGTGGGTGTGTGTGTGTGGGGGGGGCAGCGGCACCGAGGGGGCCCATACATGCGCACACACATGCAAGTATCATGCATACATTACATGCATATTGCACACGTGTGTGCATTTAAGTCCTCTGGAAGATATTTAGACATTCATCATGGCATATTTTTGCGTGGGCATGTGACATATGGGATATGCAGTTTGAGGAAGGCTTCAGCTCCCCTGTTCCTCATCACTTGTTTTCTCACTATGACACACACACACACACACTGCCAGCCAGCCAGACACACTGAGAGACACACAGCCAGCCAGACACACTGAGAGAGAGGGGGTCTTGACCGGGATCAGGGAGGAAGACTGCGATGAGGGAGGAAGCTTATAGCTTTCTTCTTTTTAAACGTGTGTTTAAAGTTTAATTTTTTACATTAAATGTTTCTTTTCACTTGTTTCATGTTTTCCATGCCAGCAAAGCCCTTTAATCAATACAGAGAGAGGGAGACACCCGTCAGTCTGTCTTATATCAGAAGAGCCCCTTCTACTCCCCCGTCGTCCCAGTGCTCCTCCATATTCCCCAGCCGATGTTTACTGAGCTCATGCAGAATGAAAATGTATGCATTATGTGGTGATGATCAGGGTGCATTGTAATCCTTGACCCTGGTGGCGCATTTCAAATGGGGATTGGGGATTAAGCCTCTCCCGTGGCTGCCTGACAGGCTGGCTGGCTCCCTGCCCCCTGAGAGCAACACATTGCCTCTGTTTAACTCAACACATTAAACACACGGGCTGGTTGGGCTGTAGTGGACACACTATGTAGTACTTGAATCTATACGGTGACGAGCAGTGTGGTGTGGGATTGTTGGCTGTCCTATTCTTTGTAGTGACATCCTAGCTGCCTACTGGTCCTTTGCTCTGTCCCAGGGAAGTGGCCCCAGAAGCAGCCTGGCAACAGTCAGATCAGCACTTAACTCTAATAAACTAAAGACAATTAACTGCCACATGTCACTTGGGGTGACATCACATGCCGCCATCTAGTGTCTGTTTCAAATGCACACAGACACATGAGCTTGTAGTTTTGCGTGTACAGTGGCTCTCAAACATACCCCTCCCCCCAATGGGCCTTTCCACATTTTATCGTCTTATAATCGGAAATCAAAATGGATTTTATTAAGAGTTTTTGCCAGTGATCAACACAAAAAGTCCAAAATGTAAAAGTGAGCAATAAAATTGTTCTAAATTCTTTACAAATACAAGACCGAAGATAATTGATTGCATAAGAATTCACCCTTTTAGTCAATATTTTGTTGAGGCACTTTTGACAGCAGTTAGTCATGATTCTATTTGATAAGTCTCTACCAACTTTGCACATCTGGACTCCTGCAAATGTTGCCCATTATTATTTTGCAAATTTCTCAACCACCATCAAGTTAGATGGGGGCCTTTGGTCTCTTTCCACATATTGGACTGTGGTCTGGGCTTCGACAGGGTTGTGAGGACATTGACCTTCTTTTTTTAAAGCCACACGAGGCTTGTGCCGAACATAGCGCTTCGCATTATGGCCCAAAATATCACAAGTCCATAGAATCTTCTCAAATTCTCCCACATGCCTTCGGGCAAACTCTAGATGAGATTTGATGTGTTTTCTGTATTTTTCTTTTTGCCATTCTCCCACAAAGGCCACTTATGAAGGACCCGGGCTATTGTTGCAGCATGCATTGTCTCCCAGCTCAGCCATGAAAGACTGTAACTCCTTTAGAGTTGCCTTAGGTCTCTTGGTGGCCTCCTTCGACCTAGTTTCCTTCATGCCCAAATACTCAGGTTTATGAGGACGGCCTGATCTAGACACAATCACAGTTATGCCCTATTCTCTGAATTTCCTAATATACATTTTTGTGCTCAGGGGGATATTAAATGGCTTGGAAATGCTTTTATATCCTACCCTGATTGGTGCTTTGAAATAATTATGTAGTTTATGTTTATTAACCAACTGTGGGACCCCCTGGGAGACAGGTGTATTTAACCTGACATGTGGAGAAGTCTAAGGCTGATGAATACTTTTGAGAGCCACTGTATATGCTGAATGTAATATTTTATGGACGATGAGAAAAAATTGCCTTATGTGCATTTGGTCAGAAATGCAAAAGAACAAACCAAGGCTGTGTGTGGGAGCAGAGCATCTTTGACTGAAATATTCGACTGATTGAAATGACTGAGCTGGTCAGGGAATGAGCAGTGGAGAGGAGTCTTCAGGAAGGCTGCCCAGTCCTGGTCCACCCAGAGAGATGGAGCAGCTGGGGCCTGGGGCTGTGGGTTAGTGTGCTCTTTGTCATGGTCAGGACAGAGTGACAGACACTTGTGTTCAGGCTGTAATCAGACTCTTTCTCATCTCCTCTGAACTGTTGAATGCGTCCCCCTAATTTGAATTCTGCAACTGGGTCACTGGCATTGTCTGTCAAGTGTCAGCAAATCATTGAGACTTATGAATGTGGAATTATTCAAGCTCCCGATGCATGATTGAGATCTCCTTCCTTTCTACCCCCCACATTTCCTCTTTGTCACATTCACATTAACTCAGTTGGCAACACACAAGTTGGATTTAAAAACTCTGCTGTGATTCTTGTTCTTGGTAGAAAAAAAATTGATGTTTAACTTTTTTCCCCTCACATTTTCTCGTTGGTGTAGAACTGAGTTGTATCGCTCACTTTTCGGGAAGACCTCCTTTGCTGAAGGTGCGGTGCGGGAGTGATATGCCATGAGCTAGCAGGAGAGATGGGCAACCCAGCCGAACAGTTGGCAGAACTGACAGAATCCAGCAAAACGGATGGCAGAACCCAGGAAATGAACACACATTCACCTGTTCTTCAGGTTATAGCCTGCTGCTCTCTTAAAGCATGTGGACAGTACCAGTCTGAAGGTTGGTTCAGCCTAGACTAGACCTGACTGGTTGGGTCTCCGATTCAAGAGAGACTTTTTCATTTCATTGATGTTTTAGATAGGATTTTGATACTGTCAAACATTTCTTTCTGCCAACTTGTTTCTGTTATTCCCTCTAGTCACTTTTTGTATTTTTGGCGATTAAATTCATTTTATTACAGTGGATTTTCTTTTAACCTTTTTAATGAAAAAATAAATACACTAACAAGCAGCCATGCCAACCCACACATAAAGCAATTTCTCATAACTTTCTCCAAACAATCCTGTTCTCTCCGCTCCAGTAGGAGTAGAGAAGGGCCTGATGCTGCAGTTTGTCAGTGATTAGCGCTGGAATTAGCCAGCCTAGCGTGCCTCCACAAATGAGCAAAGCCCTCTGGGAGACCGGCGAGACCAGGCAAGGCGCATTTCCAATTATACCACCAAATGAGTCATTTTCTTATTGGGCCTTCCATAATTGTGATGGGTATTGGGTGCATGCAACTCAATTTGTCTTACATATTTGTTGGTAGGACGGTAATAGAGTTGACGGAGCCAAGGGGATGATATGAAAGTGAGAGACAGGGAGAAAAAACAAGGGACGAGTTGGATCCCTCACTCTATTTGTTTGATCCGTTTCATCCTTTATAAGACTGTTGAAGTTTAAAAGCCTGAGAAAAGGATGCCATTTTGATAATCTGTGGGTTGCGCATGAGATATCATTTCAGAGTAATCACAAGATGCTTTATCCCAATGTACAGTAGTCTGTCACACTGCATTTTGCAGAATTACTTAGGCATGATGGTGTTGCTTTGTTATACTATGGTAAAAACATTTAGGAAAGGGCTGATAGTCATCTCCAAAATTATTGGCACTTTTGATGAGCAAAAAAGGCTGTATAAAATTAACAACACAGGTAATGTGCTACAGTCATGAAAACAATTGAAACCCTTGAAAAAAGATAAACAGTGCAGGTAATGAGCGAAATTGTACAATATATTCCTCATTTTGGAAAATTACTATTGATTGAGGGGAATCAACACATTTCTCAACATCTCCTTTGTCAAACATTTTGGTAACTTTGTTTACAGTACTTTATGCACCCTTCCCTCGCAAGCGTAACGACACTAAGACTTGTCCTATACGGTCTTGGAAACCACATGGAAGGACTCTTAGACCAGCGTTTCTAAAACCCAGGTCTGCACCCAGACTCCGGTCCATGGAGTGGCGGCTGCCAGTCCGAAGCATATCACTCATGAAAAAGTCCTACTTTTTCATGAGTGATATGTTCATGCCTTCATAGAACCAGATGTATGCAATTAACTAATTATATCTGCTATTTAGTGGTTGGCATACACAGTGCTCTCTATTTAGTTCTTACAAATTTGACTAGGTTATTATTACTAATTATTAAAATGATTTCCCAATTTTTCCCTGATATTTTCATGAACTTCCCAACCACCCGTTTGGATGCATTTCAGTCATTACAAACTACATGCCTAAATGATGCCTATACATATTTTCATGTTTTATTTAGGTGTTTATTTAACATTATTGGAGTAACCTAAAGGTCGGTTTTTATCGCACACTTTTCCCCCCAATAGTAGGGATGGATTTTCCCCAAATGTTTCCTGAAATTGGTTGATGTCTTTTTTAAAAACAATTCAATGTGCTTGGGTAGTAGAAATTATTCACATTGTAATAAAGATGTTTTAATTAAAAAAACAATGGTCAATATTTTTTGTAAGCAAGCGGACCCCAGACAAAAGCCATGCTTTGCCAGTCCTTGGCACAAAAACGTTTATGAATGGCTGTCTTAGACCATTCTTCCATATTGAATTGTTTCAGATCGATGAGATCTTTCGGTTCAAACCACATACTTTCAATGAGATTCAAGTCCAGAGACCATGAGCCATTGCAAAATGTTACTTCTGTTGTCAGTTAATGTTTGTGGATTTCAACGTGTTGTCTTGCTGGATGATCCACTTGCAGATGTTTTAGCCTTGGGACGGGCAATCAGCCCTCCTGGTGTGCCTGACCGAAGGGCAATATCTAGGCACATTTTTTGTTGCTCTTTTGGCATGTTTGCAAGTCTTCTAGACAAGCTATTGGCATTGAGTTGTCATTTGATTGAAGTTCTGTAACTTTCCAAATCTTTGTCTCCTAAACCACATTCCTCACTGTGCGTTGGGACACATGTCCTCTACTAGGCATGTTTACCACTTCAGTATGTTCAGTGTTTTATATATACTGCCTTTCTGGGTGTCTTTATCAAGGGTGCCCATCTTGGTGAGTATTAAAGCTGTGTTTAATAGGGCTGTAGTTTTCTCCAGATGAGCCAACCACACTCTGGCTTTAGCCTCATATTAATGAATCAGACTGACAAGAGGTGAATTAAGTTGACTTTATTCAATTTGAACAGAGGTAATTTGGGTTCACTACCGTAAACACGTTTACCTTCATTCAGACTAATGGCCAATCACCTTAGTAACAGGAACACTACCAGCAACAATGAACACAATTTGTACTTAGGACTAGCACTGTGCATGAACTCATCCCATATTGCAAATCCATGCCTGTCAGATAAGCAAAATTTAAATGTTGACCTTACATTGAATCAAGTATTATGTAAAACTTCTGAGGCTTTCCAGTAGCTGTCAGCCACAATCACTTTGCCACAAGGAGACTTGTCTGCCGGTTGCTTAATGAGCGTACCAAAGTTTA
The DNA here is from genome assembly GCA_016801175.1 of Esox masquinongy. NCBI lineage: Eukaryota > Metazoa > Chordata > Actinopteri > Esociformes > Esocidae > Esox > Esox masquinongy. Next base: position 5,545 of record JACXGI010013172.1, on the reverse strand, counting down.
CACAAAACTCTCATTTTCTCAGAGGCAAATCATTGAAAGGAATCATGTTGTTCCATGTGAAAAATGTCACCAATTAAAGGTAATGTCCATATCATAAACTCAAAATGACATTTTAAAAGCACACCCGTAATACTGAATGTATAACTCCAGTGTACATATCTAACTGTAGTTCTCAACATGATTGCCATTTAATAAATTAGTCACCTAAAATGGTTTACATAATTTCCTTTAAAAAAAAAAGAAAAGAAAATACCTTTAAAACGTGCTTTCAGTGTTAATATGGAATAAACGCATTCTGCACATTACCTTCGCGATAACGATGTACTGAGGAGGCGGTGGATGCCAGACATGCAACAGAACACTTGTAACAAAAGACAAAACGAAAATACTAGTGATTGGGGTGGTATCCTATTAAACTAATGACCAGATTTAATGGAAAAATGAATGGATACATTTACATATCAAAATGTAAATAACTGAAAATGTGTTATTTTTACGAGAAAATGTGTGCCTTTATTATTGTTTTGTCAGCAACTGTAGTACATGTGATGAACATCTCCATTTTATACTACGGGGAAAAAAAAACCAAAAAAAACTCTGGGACTTTTTCCGACCGTGTCTTCCATTCTTTTTAAAGCAATGTACCTCACGTCAGAGTTTACCGATTAAATAGCTGCAGAGAATACATCAGATGGTAGGAAAGCCGGACAGTGTTTCATTCAACCCTGCCTTAGCTATGTTTACGCGTAAATGCGTACTGTGCACACAAAAGAAAAGTAAAAGCACACATGCTGTTGGTCGCGCTGGCAGTTGTAGGTTTTCATACATTACAGCCACTGCGTGGACACTGCAATGCAGGTTTGATTGAATTGGGTCCCTTAATTCTCTGCCATTATGGCACTAATTACCATGGCTAGTGTTTGCTTACGTGTCAGTATGTTAGTGTAATATAGAGCAGGCTGTGCTAAGCTAAAGCCTAATGTAAGTTATGGAACAAGAAGGTGCATTCAGAGCAGCGCGGCAGCTGCCGTTCTGTGTGTGCCTGTCTGCCCGCCCTTTCCTCACCCTAGTGTCGGTGTGGTGTGGTTGGGTCTGAATAGGACCCTCTTCCTGCTGGGCTGTTCTCCTACCCACCGGGCCCAGGCCGCAGCAGCCCACCCTCCCCACCCCCTGCTAGCGCCCCACTCCACTCCCTATACAGGCTTTTTTCAGCAACTAAGTGCTTCTTCTTAGGTGTGCAAACCCCCCCACCCTTGTGAACCCTCCCAGCAATCTGCTGCCATTTCACTGTCAAGATTGCAGACGAAAGACAAAAAACAAAACTCCAAAAGCCAATGAGTGGTTTTCCTGTCCAACGGGACAGAGACTCTTTATGATGAACGGATGATGAAGAGCTGCTTCCACTTTGGCCTTCGGTGTAGTCCCTAAGCCGGCCCTCACGTCAGTTATACAAGCCTATCATTTCTGGTAATTCGATAATTATTTGCACATACATGTATAGATATCACGGCTAACGCACTTTCAGACGTGCATATGCAATACCCTGGACGTCCGTCCAATATGCGTCTCGGCTCTCGGCCTTCCCTCCGGAATCATGGTCATGGGTGTAATCAGTAACAGCCCAGCCTCCGTGGGAGGCCATGTTGGCTCCTCCAGCCCCGGTTTCCAGCAGGGTACCTCCGCGGGGGCAGCACCAGGGAGGCAGTGGAGCCAGGCTGGGGAGGGGCTCTCTAGGGGGCAGCCGGGGCGGCATCCATGGTGGACAGGATGCGGACCACTTCAGCGCGCTGCGTCGGGGATATGTGCTGTGTCATGTGCACGATGGAATCCATGGCGATCTCAGGGTTGGCTTGGACCAGGCTGAGAGGACAGACACGTGGCGCGGGAGATAAAGATTAACAACGCATCGTTTAAATGAACACAGTGTGAAACCTGGCGACGCCGCGACTCTCCTGACGACAGGAAATATCCCATTGGATGAAAAGGGATGCTCTTATAGCGGCCATCTGAAAGGTTGCTTGGTTTCCGTGTTGAGCTTACCTGCGTATCTGCTTGAGGATGTGGTCCCTGCGGATGTACTTGATGTTCTCGTCGACCACGGACCTGGCCCCCTCCTCCTCCTTCAGCTGCTTCTCCAGCCATTCCACCACCTCCTCATTACTGTCCCACAGGTATGCCTGAACGCACACAGACAAACAAAAGAACATTAACTCACTCAACACACACAAGCCGCCATATTATTTTTGTGAGGTCAAAAAAAAGTTAAACCGCAAACCCCCCCACCGAAAACCAATAAAAAAAATACAACAAAAACGCTAAAACAAATAACTGGATTTTTCAGACACTAAAGGAGTGTGGGGGAGATACAGAGCAGACCACGGATGCCTTTTTGACTGGACCCGATAGAGAAATCCATATTCATGAGTGCAGCCGGTCTCTGATCCCAAACAAAGGCAGACGGGGGCTTAGGCAGATTGGGAGGGCGGTAATGGCCTCACGCCGTTTTAAGAGCGCTCCTGCCTGTAGTCCGCAAGAACATTTAATGCCCTTATTAATCATTTTTAATCCGTTTGCTTTTAATTAAGAAACAGCGTGTCGCTCTCCTATCTGCACGTGCCAGGGCTCAGATTAATTGTAGCTTAAGATAGCCGGCCCTGATTGGAGTAATGTATTAGCTAACAGGACGGCCGCTTCTAAAGATATACTCTCAGTCTACCTCAGGTGCTGGGCTTTTTCTAGTCACCCCTGAAGGCAGCAGTCTGGACTGAGGGACATCTCTTCCATCACTCCAAGTTATTTCTACCATGTCTGAGACAACAACTCTGGGCTTCAAACTGTAACTAGGAATTGAAATGGGAAAGTGTTTATTTTTATTCTTTTCTTTAAACAGGACTAAAACTAGACTTGTGATTATGAGTCTGTGAAGGAGGGTTCTGGAAAGTAGACGCATCATCTGTCTAGACGACAGTCACGGTCAGTAACCCTTAGATACTCGGACCTCTACCATAAAAATGAAGCAGAGATTAGGACTGCCTAAAGAGACCCCTAATAACACAGACAAAACAAACCATGTTAACCAGTTTACATATAGGAAATGAAGACCAATGGCAAGTACAAAACTACTACTTGGTTACATAGCCGCAGGCAAAGATACAAATGTTTCTCCTAGCCACCGATGACTTTGCTGCGCCTTTCTACTTGGCGATGAAGCCCACATTTCAGCAGCGAAGTCTTCAGTGTTTGAGGGGTGTCCTTTCAGACATGTCGCATGGTCAGGAATGAGATCTGTATCAGATATCAAACCACTTATAAAAGCAAACCTATATTTTCAAGCTGCAGGCTGTCAGCCATATTACGTGTCAGTTTTACGTTAGCGTGCTAATATGGGCCACTAGACGTGTCAGACGTGTTGGTTAGGATCGTAACGAGAAAACGGTTGTGTTGTTTCCATGTATGCATTGTGCGGACACACGTTAGCGCGTGTTTAAGGACACTTGTAGAGAGACGTTAAAGTGTTAAGTTGAGGGGCTAGCGGACGCACCTTGACAGTCCCCTCAGCCTCTACGAACCAGCGCCTCAGCATGGCCTGGATCTGTCCGTCGGTCAGCTCGCTGTTGGCCCCCTGGATCTTCCTCTTGACCGTGTCCTCCAGCAGCAGACGTCTAAGACGCCAATAGAAGAACTGACGGGATGTCCGCCACTCCAGGATGTCCTGGGAAAGGACAGTCACAGAAGAGCATCGGAAAACATGTATCTTACTGACATACTGCCTAATTCAACATTAAAACAGCAGCCAAAACAAATGTAACAATGTAACTATGTACATCATGATATAAGAACTACGAGTGCAAGAGACGTACATCTGTCCTTTGTATGACAATGAGCAACTGCATGGCTTTCTGTCAATCCCATCTTATGCGATTGCATTTGGAGGCATCTATCTGATCAGAGATTATTTTAATTTTGTGTTTGTCGGCAACCTAGAAGATTGTTGTGTCTTCAGATGTACTTGAGCGTACAGAAACGCCCGAGCTGTCATCCTCTAATGAAACATCCCCTTATGCATGTGTGTTAAAAGGATGTGTGTGTGTGATGGAGAGAGCTTGGAATCCTGCCTCGAGCTGTTCTGTTCTAGCTGAGGTGATGGGCCGGGTCATCAGCAGGTAATTATAGAGACATGTCTCACAGCCTGAGAGAAACTGGAACATTCTGTTCCCTAGGCAGTCTACTAAACACTATGTTCCCTAGGCAGTCAAATCTCTTTTTCTTTGGCAATCTACCGAAGTTGCGATTCCCCCGGTCGATCTACCGAAGTTGCGATTCCCCCGGTCGATCTACCGAAGTTGCGATTCCCCCGGTCGATCTACCGAAGTTGCGATTCCCCCGGTCGATCTACCGAAGTTGCGATTCCCCCGGTCGATCTACCGAAGTTGCGATTCCCCCGGTCGATCCACTGAACAGTATTCCCCGGTCAATCCACTGAACAGTATTCCCCGGTCAATCCACTGAACAGTATTCCCCGGACAATTTTGGTCTGAGTAACCTCTGATATTTGCTAAATGTACTTGTTCTTGAGCTGATTCTGTGACTCTAATGCAAACGGTTGGAGCAATAAGGTATTAAGATCCGATGCCTGAAACTCAAAGGAACAAGAATCTACATCAACAACACTCAGAACCCGTTAGAACAGAGTGGACAGGACCAGGCAATCAATCAGTGTGTTGTTTTCTACACAAAAAAATCATACACAATATTTGCCGGTTAATCTTCTGAATTTAGCAAAACCTAGGAGTCAACACTGACTGTCAATTACATTAGTTCACAGGTTTTAACGCTTTCAAAAAGGGACCATTATATTTCACGCTATGTTCTGGTCACGCGTGTGTTCAGTGATGTGGTGACCTTGACAACTCACCGTGATGACGCCTTTTTCCTGCATGCGTCCCGGTGTGTCGTGGAGGTCGGCAAACTGCACGGCCACCTGGTGGTAGATGGGTAACAGGAACTCCTCCCGCTCCTTCAGTTTGGATTCTAGCTCCTTCCTTTCTGGCTGGCTCAGCTCCGGGGTACCTAGCGAGGTGACCGACAAGACAGGTCAGGGATGATTCCGGGAGCTCGGACGTGGGCCAGCGACATACAGTGAACACGTGAAATACTTTATGACAGAGTTGCGTGTGGGCTACTCCTCTTTCACCAGAACAAGTGTTTAGCTTAAGAAGCTAATCTTGTATTAGCATTGGCTTGGTTCTATGAGAACGTGTGGAACGGCAGGCTACGTTCCCGCTTGGCATGGGTTCTGTATGTGAGTACAGTGTATCCCGGGCTCAGCTCTGAGTATCACTGTTGTGGTTCACTGTTCTCCAGAAACCCTGGCTGCACTGCTGCCTGTCAGCACAGATTGATTTCTGTCAGAGCCAATTGGTCAGCCTCTCCACAGTCCCTAGAGGCCCGGCGCTACGGTGCTCCTCTGGGCCCTGTGGAAAATCAATAGGGACTGGTTGGGTGGGAGGACGGAGTGGGGTAGGTGGGGGGGGGGGGGGGGGGG